>CAXKVX010001896.1:0-46646 GCA_964058865.1 Eleocharis quinqueflora | reverse complement strand
AGAAACAAAATCACAGTTGTGGAATTTAGATCTTTATTAGAAAAAAAATGAATATTAAAATTTCTTAAATTCAAATCTTTGGAAATCCTAAATTAAGTTAATAATAAGAATACTAAATTTAGAAATTTCATTTTTAAAGACATAATAAAATTTCTTAATTAAAATATTAATAAAAAAACAAGGAGAATTTTTAACAGCAAAGTCAATAGAAAAATTCATTTACCGACTCGTTACATCAGACGACACGTTACACGAAAGTTTGCAGGAGAATCCACAGAAAATCCTAGATCTTCCGTCTCTCCGTTCTTATCTCAACCCGCTGTGCTCCGACGAACTCGATTAGTGTCTCGGTGCTTTTAGATTCGTGAGACGAACTCTCCGGCTCTCCGCTGTGATTACTTTTGTTGTTTATTCTCCGATTGGCTGAGCCATTGGTGCTGTTTCTCACTAGGCTTCGCGCTCATATCTCTTGGTTCAACTTGATGAGTTGGCCGCTGAGCTGGCCTCGTCTTTACCTACCTGAGACACGTGGCAGCACCTCTTTGCGCCTATTTCCCTTTCCCAGTCGCCTAGTTGCCTTTGAACCGCCTTAGGCACACTGTAAATACGACCTACCCCCTTGCCTTGGTGGTTGGTACTTACCTCACCGGCGGGATGCAAGGTAACATTGTTCTAGTAAATATACGAATTTGGGGCTAAGATAGGGACCTGATATACTGATGGATAGTTGATTTCTGAGATTTTTATTTATGGTTATTACATGGTAAGTTAAATTTTGTGTTAAGCTTATGAATTAGTGAAATTGTTGTTCTATTTAGTTGTGATACTCTGCAATTTAACGAGGAAAAACACACATATATTGAGTTCACAAATGAAAATATAATATAGACAGATGCAGCAATGCTTACCTTCTTTTGGGTCTGTGGTAGCTGCAGCAGTTGCTGTATCAACACTTGACAAAATCAAGAGGCATACTGTTGCTAACACACCAAAGCCTTTCATTAATGGCGGCTCCGCTACCACCATCTCTCTCTCCCTCCCTCTCTCTATCTCTGTCTCTATGTTTGTGTGTGTGCTCGTATACACACTAGCTCTTATGGTTTTGGTGAAGACTGGAGAGGACGAATTAAATAGATAGATATTTCAAATGTCTCCGAACAAATCCTTATTTCCTTATTATTTAAATCAACCAACATGTTGGAAAATCATGTGCGTAGTGCGTACAGCGAGGAATCGGCTGGTTTGTCTCCGTTTTTTTAATATTAAAAATATAATAAATAAATTCTAAATAAACAAGATGAATGTGAAATCGTCAAAAATAGAATAGGCCCTACTGAATTTTTTTTTCTGCAAACCTCCATTTGAATTTTTTATTAATAAAAATATTATTAATTTAATCAATGAATTACATTATTTTAGGTAATTTTTCGTACAACTTCGACAGCGCTCGTCGGAATCGTAATTAAATATTTTTTATCGTCGCAAGTCATCGAGCTGTGGATATGCGAGTCTACTTTCATCACATCGAATTCGATTTGCAATCGGAGAAACGAGCGACTCAGAATTGATTCCGACGCAAACTCGTGATAAAAAATTACTAAATAAGACATAAGTTAAATATAGAATAAAATTTTAGATGAAATTTCCTCCGAGGCAAATTAGACTAGACAAGATAGAAGTAGACTTGAATACCTACAGTTTAATGTCTGGCGACGATAAAAAAACTAATTACGATCCCGACGAACTCGACTGAAGTTGATATAAAAAAATTATTTAGTATGATTAGCATTTTTTTCTACAAACTTCAAGTCAATTATGAAAATAATTCATATTCAAATCAGAAATCAAATGGACGGTATTCGCGATGCCGCCCATGTTCTGTTTTTGAAGCTTTCAAAGTTCTCTTTTTGTTTTAAAATAATTTACTTAATTAATTTCTAATAATAAAAAATCGGGATTTGTCTCAACTCTCGACGATGAGATAGTTGTAATTGAATCATTTTGATAAGTTCCATTGCGCTGAAACAACCACATGTAACATTATTATGCCCTGCAATTTTATTTATTTTTTGAATGAAAATTATATCTTAACTATCTTAAAATCTAAAATTAGTTTGCAAGTACGGAAGGCAATTTACACATCCAAAATTGTTGGCGCCGTCGAGCCAATATGAAGAAATTTTGAAAAAGATGTCACTATTGATTTTATTATTCAAATTAATAATTTTAATAGTACAATTACATTTTTTTTCTAATTACCAAGTTTAAATATTATAACTATGATATTTCATAAAGCACTAACCACGCAACACTTCGTCTTTGTATCTCTAATTTCAAAATCAAAACAACCGATCAAAACAATTGAACTTGATCTTCATATTAAAATCTTCTTTGATATCAAATATTACATTTACAGAATTTTTTTACTATTTTTAGAAAAGTAGAAAATTATTCATATCGGCTGATCCAAATCGATACATTAACTAACTTTTTATCTCTTTAAAAAGTAATAAAAAATTCCAAAAAAATATAAAATATTTTAATAAAAAGACCAAGTTCAACGATTTGATCATTTTGAACTTTGAAATTAAAAATACGGTCACGGCATAACTTGCTTGAGCCTTTGTTAAGTACATAGCCTCTTATAATAAAATTATTGAATTTTTTAATGTTTAACCTAAAAATTATAAAATTACAAGTTTGATCTTGCTTCAGAAAGTATAACACATATAGATCTATATTATGTAAATGCACGCGTACAGAATGTTGTCTAAACTTTCGCGTTCAGCATTATTCAAACACTCGAATTTACATCCAATAAAAATACTCTGTGTCTCGAAATTTATACATGCGAATTTAAAAATTACGTGACAATTTGATTGCTTATCCTACTGAATGTTGGTTCCAAACACTCAAGTTAACCTACTAGAAAGAATTGTGGTCCAAAAGTAGCAAGCTTAAAAGAAATGGCAAAAGCTTAGCTACATCGTTTATTGAGTACACTCGATACTTCATTCAATTTAGATTATTCAATTCATTGAGACTGATTTAAAAGTTATTTTTGATTTTTAATCTATAAAAAAATCTGCACCGATCTTAATGAATTAAACGGTTTGAATTTGAGTAAAGTATCTCCTATATCCAGAGAACCGAATCTGTCACGCAGCGCATGCGCTACATCATTCATGAGTTGCCAATTTTTTTATCATGCGCTACATCATTCATGAGTTGCCAATTTTTTTATACTGCATCTAGATTCGTACATATATTCAAAACTTTCTATTCTCATCGTTGACTGTCAATTCCAATTGTCATTTTTCTATAGCGCTGGTACTAGTGTACCTAGTGGGTGATGTACAAGTTTTTGTCTAAAAAATTTACCGTCTCTCTCACTTCTCCTAGTTGGTGGAAGTAGTTATATCGGAGACAGAAAATAGTATAGTTTGTTGATTTTTTTATAATAAAGAACATCTAAATTCAGATGCATTGAATCGGTATCAAGGTAATTATTTATTACTTCTTGAGGTCTCCAAGGGGTTCGCGGTCAAGTACATACGCCGTCTCCGGCGGCTATTTCACACCTAGCTGTATTTTTTTTTTGAGAGTAACACCTAGCTGTATCGCTGAAGTCACAAGTTTTCAAGTTGATATATATAAGAGCATGATTAAAATAATATGCATAGTACATCACATAACGTATTATATGTTCATTAGTATTTAATTTGATCACTAAATTGTTATTTAAGTTGCTCAATAAATTCTTCATATCAAAATCTTGTAGGAAATAAAATTTCGTGATTTTTAGAGCTTTCTTGCTATTTTTTAAATATTTTTTAAAAACAGCCCAGAAATGACACTTTTGTAGTATTAAATCTGGACTGTTTTTAAAAAAAATTTAAAAATAGCTAGAAAGCTCTAAAAATCACGAAATTTGATTTCCTACAATATTTTCATATAAAGAATTTATTGAGCAACTTAAATCTCAATTTAATGACCTATATCTGTATACATAGTACAAAATGTGGTGTACTATGCATATTATTTTAGCCATGCTCTATATATAATAATAAATTATTCGTCCTGAAGTCGTAATGACAACTCATTTTGTTAATTTACTTTGTTTCTATACTACGAATATACAAAATGTCAAAATCGTTTCTTAGGTATTTTACACAAGTTCCATACTAGAAATTGTATCGCGGCGTATCGTCGCTTTTTATTTTTTAATAAGAAAGATTTTGTATTAGAAAAATAAACAATACAATTATACTAACTTCAACTTTTTTTAAATATGTTTCACTGAAATTAAAGATATAATAACAAATATACATTTTACTTAAGTTTTTTTAAAAGCACGATGATTTATATGAAATGAGGAAGGTGTGAACATTAATGACGTGGAATTAATAACGTGTCTCAATAATGACGTGTTGCGTGTCCGATAACTTGGACACACGTACAATGCAAGTTGAATAGCAAAATGAAGTGTCGGAGTGTCAGAAAAATTGAACACGCCGACACTTAGCAATAAGGGTTGAAGTTCTGAAAACCTACATGTCCAAAAATAAAAACTTATCGTCCTATTATAACTAGAAATTGTATCGCGGCGTATCGTCGCTTCTTGTTTTTTTAAGAAGAAACATTTTGTATTAGAAAAATAAACAATAAAATTATACTAACTTCAACCTTTTTGTTAAATATGTTTCACTGAAATTAGAGATATAATAACAAATATACATTTTTCTTAAGTTTTGATGATTTATATGAAATTAGAAAGTTATGAACATTAATGATGTGAGATGAATGTTATTAATGATTTATACTGAAATTAATGGCGTGAAATTAATGACGAAAATTAATAACATGTCTCATTAATGACATGTCGCGTGTCTGATAATCTGGACACACGTACAATGCAAGTTGAATAGCAAAATGAAATGTCGAAGTGTCAGAAAAATTGAACACGTCGACACTTAGCAAGCTTTATATATATTATTAATTTTTTGGGGAATGAACAAATGTCCGTTGTAAATTTCTTACATTAGTAATTGGAATTGTAAAGTCCAATTGTTGATGTTCTTTTAAGAAAAAAGAAAATGAAGAACATGTATTATTTTAACTTTTTTCATACTTAGTTGAATTATGAATAGAGAAAAACTAGAAGACATCAAATATAAGTACATTAGATATTCGAGTCACTCAGAACTGTTAGATAAATCAAAATTCGTACTATAAATTAAGATTGAACGATCCGAAGTGATTCGAAATACTTGATGCATCTATCTTTAATGTACTCAAGGTTTTACCTTAAAAATAATTAGGTCATTTTCTAAAAACGGTATCAAGAAAATAACTAAGTTATTTAAGATAAGACAAATTCCGTCTAATAAAATCTTGTATTTAGCCTATTCCAGAAGCTAATAAAAATTTCTGGGAAGAACTCCAATTCAATTATTAGGAAGAGAATATAAACAACTTATAGCACAAACAGCTACAAATCATATGATTCGAAAAGCAGATGATGAGATAAATGGCGAAGCTTGAGAAGTCGATCCTTTTTGACACATCTAATATACTATAAGATCTCATGTTCCTATAATAGAGAGTTTTGGGTCAAACCGGCTAGTATGAAGACAATACTTGGTTTATGGAAATTTTTATGAGAATGAATCAAATGTCTATGATTTTGATGGCTCATCGGTGTTTCATGAAATTAAATTTTAATTAAATATTTTTTAAATTATTAAATATTAAAATTAATTGATTGAATATTTTATATATATCATATTGTAAGTGTAAAAAAATATTATATCATTTCAATTTTGTTTCAATAGTTGTCAAGAGCTACAAAAATCAATGGTTTGTATTTTAAAATATAAGTTCAAACTAAAAAATAGACACGATTGACACCGATGGACATGGACATCGGATCCCTCCTCAATTTTCATTTGCGAAAACTAGTTTATCATCATTGAAAAGCGTAGTATATATATTTAGAGAGATTCACCGTAGCAACTTCAAAAGATAGCGATTATTGAAGAATTAAATTGTTAAACATCGTTGCAGAAGTATAAAAAAATATCTGAAAAAAAGACAACGTTTATTTTAAATATTCATTGATGTAGACGGAGCTATGCCAACGATTATTTAAAATAATTGTTGTCTTTTTTCATGATTTTTTTCAAAACTCTAGGACAAAGTTCTTTAAATTAACAGTTGTCGTAGCTCCAAATAAGCCAACATTTATTATCCAACAGTAACTATTCACGTGTTTTTCTCATCTCTCTGTACCGTCTGCATCCTCTTCTTTAAGATAATTTTTTATTTCGTTATTTTGGTAGTTCTTATAATAGTTAGAAATAATTACTGTTGCAAGAAATAAAAAAAACATGATGTTTATTATGCAAAATAGTTATTTCTTCAAGTATGTGACATATGTACCAATTTTTGGTACATACAAATCACATCTGGTACCATGATTGTTTGGCCGGAAAAAAAAAGAATACAAGCATCAGAATTGATGCTAAGTTTTTAAATTCTTTAATTGTAAGAAATAGTTAAATTGTTAGGGTTAGAATTTAGGGTTGATAAAAAAATGATACTTAGTGTATAAGGTTTTATAAAAAAAATGTTAAATTATAAAGAAATAAGTTAACTGTAATAATAGTTAGGAATAGTTAAGAAATAGTTATTTAGAATTTTGGATTTGATAATAGTATGCATGAGTATTTTATTATTCTTGTATATCATGACATGGTTATATATGTTAATTAAAATTATTTTACAATACTTCTGAAGGCGAAGCACGAATTATAGGGTGACAATTCAACAATAGAAATGTTGATTTCAACCCTATCAAGACAATTGATGAAACTCAGGTGTTTCATTCTAAAGAGAGACCAGTTTTTCATCATAAAAGAAGATGTTATTTAATCTAATTTTCCTTTGACATTTACTGTGAACGTACTAATTGTTAGTTATTTGTCTAAGAGTTTGTATTTATGTGTTTCTTTAGGGGCTCATTGCCAGAGATATTGGATGTAGAATTTCAAGTAAATAGAAAGCATACTGGTCACTTCTGATCAGAAGATGAGTGCAAATGAAGCCAACTCTAGACATGAATGCAATATTTGTCTAGAAAGCTTCACATACTCCGAGCGTGCAATTTTATGACTAGGTCAACTCTTTCATCTATATGATGCGGTATTTCTATGCAATTATAATATCAAGTTTTGAACCCAAATACCGTCGTGTATCGTAAGTGTACAATTATCGTTGAGATTATCGGGTATCGAACACAGGGACAAGTCGATTCCGAAAGGTCAGAACGAGATTGGTTCTAAGCAAGTGACAAAAGTTGGTGTAGCGTGTTTGTTTTGGTAACCAATTTTCAATGTAAAGGTGTAAAACCCGGAAAATAATCTTACTAATAATAATAATAATAAGTTTTTAATCATGAATTAGGTAATAAGTGTGATAAATAAATTTGTACGATAAAGAATATAAATGTGCATAATAATAAAAACCTTACACTATTTATTGTAAATAAACACAACAAGTAAATAATCATAGTAAACAAATGTGCAAATAACTTGTATTTAAATAACAAAACAGAACTAAAGCCATGTAATGAGTTAATTCAATCTAATGATCACCTAAACACAACTAGCAATACATAGAGTCACATAGGGACAGCCGTACCAGGCCCCCCTCCCACTGTCAAAAACCATTCCTTATTCACTACTTTTATCCCTGCCACCTAGGGAGTAGGCGCGCCCTCTCATTATTACCCCTCTCTCTCCCTCTCTCTCTCGAGGACATCGTTCTTTTCCTTTCTTCTCCTTCTCGCCTGTCAGCTCCCTCCGTCTTTTCGTCCTTGCCGTTTTCATCTCTCTCCTACCCCACTTGGGATTTCCGCCGCTCTCACTGTCCCCTCAAGCACCCTTCCACTGTTCGCTCTTGACTTCCCTTCTCTGCCTGTCTCTTCTCCTCTGACTTAGCCCGACCCGAACTGTTCACCATTCATGGTGAAACCATCATGGCATGCCCTCCTGCCCAATCTGACCAAAGCCACCTCTGGCCCCCAGCTCTCTCTATAAAAAGGGTTGCCTCGCTCCTCTCTGTCTTTTTGGAAAAAAATTTGGACTCATGTGCTGAGAACTTGTAGCATGTTTCCCGAGAAAGAGAATAAGAGAGAGAGACAGAGAGTGCAAGAGCGAGGATCCCCGAAGAAAGAGGAAGGAAGGCCGGGAGGAGGCACTGGGTGACTGTGGTACACGACTTCGTACAAAATCGTGACTCGCTTACTGTCCAATTCTGGTAAAAACCCTAACGAGTAAACTTGATTGTTGTTGTTGCTTCGATTCTTTGTTTTGGTTGCTGTGCTTGATTTTCTTTGCTGAGTGTTGCTTGTGCTTCGTTAAGACCTTATGGTCTCTTTGTGAACTGTTGCTGATTGTTGGGTCACTGAGTACTTGTACCAGTCGAACCGAGGTCTGTACCAGTACTAGAAGAAAACTCAGTACTGGCACGACCCTTTTTGCTTTGCTTGCTGCCATGTACTGCATTATACTGGCATAACCATGAACTGTCGTAAAAGTATTTAGTATAATGTCAATTGTAGCGATAAATAAGGGGGTAAATGCTGGTGAAGCATATACCAACACTGGTAACGGATTTCTGGTATAAACTCTTGTTGTGTTACTGATTGAACTTCTCTGTTGGGTTGTGATGTCTGACCCTGGACCAATAAGGGTTACTTTACGACATTGGATTGGAATTTGGCCTTGTTTGAGCCCGTAGGAATAAATAAAAATATGGCCTTGGGCCTTAAGTTTCTAAGTCGTTGCTGGACTTACTGATGTATAAGGAAATCGAGTTATGGGCCTAACCAGATTTCATAAGACATTTAATTAGAATGGTTTGAACCTTTGGGCCATTAAGGCCCATTGGATCTTTGCTGTTGGTAATAAGCCATTAAAGTCCTTCATATGATGGAAAACAAATCGGTTACTAGAGTTTTGTTTTGGTTTATGGGCCTTTGTTAATTGGGTTGGAACCTTGTTGGAAGATTTTGGGCCGAGAAAGGCATGGACGGAAAAATACGTTAAGATTCGACCCAACTTAGTAAATATGGCCATAATGACCAAATAAAACTCAACAGATACTACCGAGGCATGACTTGATACGTATATAAATAAATAAATTAAAGTTATAAGTATTCGTGGGCTTGGGCCCTAACTAGGCCGAGACGGGTATAAAATCAGATATTACACGGTTGGTGGCCCTACCCATAATACTTAGTGACTCGACCCAAATAACAAAAAGGAATCGAGAAGGGTATAAAGGGAAATGACGATTATAAGCCCGTGCAGCGAGAGCTACGGCGATGACGTATGAGTCTCGGGCTTCTGATCCCATAGGATTAACACAAACAAACATTAAATAATTAAAAATGACCAACTTGTGTTTCTATATATTTTCTATACTATATTTATCACAATAAGCAATATAACGTATAATATACGGCTCAATTACATAGTAGGATAGTAGTTTGGCACGACGTCGTATTTGACATGATGACACTTAATTTATTAATAATGCGTAACGAATAAATTAAGTAACTAAACTTGACATAATACTAAACAATATAATTAAGTAATTATAAGTGTTACTAAGTGTAATGTATAGATATAAATATATATATATATATAGATATATATATACACAAATATATATATAAAATAACCAAATAATAAATTACATATATACGAGCATGTATACAAGTTTATATATGATTATATGTTTATACATATATATATATATATATGTATATATACTTATATATGAACTTATATATATAAATATATATTTAATTAAGTACACTCGAATCACCACCAACCATATTGAACTAAGTATAATTATATAAATAATATTATATATTGATCAATTTCTCTATATATCACATAGAATATATTGTACACCTAAACTACATATGAAAAACACTCGAATATCTAGAGTAAGACGACTAATTAATTATAATACATATAATACCTTCTAGGCGATACATATAAGTATATAAGTAACATTAATACAATACATAAAAATACACATAATTATGACTAAGTAAATATTTAAATTCAATGATAGATATATATTGATCAATTCCTCTATAAACGCATAACTAATATAATTACACATATTCGTTAGTATATAATTAACTATTTTTGTTTCTTCTTTTGATTAGTTAAATAATAAAAGTCCAACTAAAAGTAGTTGATTTTATAATATGCTTTCATCGTGATGTGTTATTTACATTCTTTGCCTTATCGTCCGGACGTCACATTGAATAATGAGAATAGTAACACAATCAGAACCACATTTAAATAAAAAGGACAGAAACAAGTGATTGTACCCACACTCATTGTGCAGCCGGGAGCACTGCACGCAAGACTTGACTAAGTAATAATATTGAATAAAATAAATTAGGAGCATCAAGGACGTCTCAAACGCCGTTACATTGTCATTTGATTTCACTTAATATGTTACAAGTCCCTCGACTAATTAAACAAACTCGAAATAAATAAATAGGAGACCTAGTCGACTCGGACCCGCACACAGAGGACGAGACTGACGCAGCTGCATACGACGCTGAGGTCAGCGTGGACGCAGCAGATCCTTCGATAGAGTAGCTAGCACTTCTTTCCAGGTGTGGATTCCTGGGGATTATATTCCTTTCTCTCTTCTTTAGGACCTACCAGTCTTATCTAAATTGAACTGCAGTACCAAATTACCAACAATTTATAATCAGGCCCATAGATCTTGAACTGTCATAAATTCATATCGGTAACTGAACCAACTATTTGACCAACATGCATTGCATGTCACCTGCATTCATATTGCATGTGAGATCTGTTATATGGATTGTATAGGTTATTAGACTACTTATAAGTAGATGCGTATCAAATATTATTTATATATTCTCGTTGGGAGTGATGAGAGTCGGGCCGGTGAGTCTTAGCTAGGACGGATGTAGTCTGGGGGCATCGTGAGGATGGATTACGTACGGTAAACGGATTCGCCCGTGGGGTCCATTTCTCGGGATGTCCCTAAGGACATTCGACCACTGCTCACCATCGATGACCATCACTTGGTGGCTCGTAGTGCCAGTTCGAGTGTTTGATTTTCAAGATCCTTACTAGTATAAATATTATAATATCTTCCTTTGAGTGATTAAGGTTCGGTTTCTCAGTTTAGAGTATGCGTGTCATATGTGACGTATTGGAGCTATTCCGTTCTTTATATTTCTATTAGCCGATGTTTCGGGATCTCCTAATATTCGAAGGACTTCCTCCTTTGGCCCCTGGTTGGTACAGAGGAAGTCTGGGGCTCCCCTTTGGCCCCTGGTTGGTACAGGGAGTTCCCTTTTATTATTGTTACTCAAACGGGTAGTCGGTTCCTTATTTCCGTATGACGGCTGAGATCGAGAGTTTAAATTTATTTTCTTATCTTTTGTGAGGGTAGGCTTCTCGGTTCGCTTTTTGATCGAGTGTGTGCTTTTATAGCCGCTCATGCATTTACCAGGGCGTTTCGTTCTGGAAACTCAGATTTTAGTTAGGCCGTGGTTGATTTGAGACCCGTCCAACGATTACGTTGGGCCTGTGGTTGATCTGGGACCCGCCTAACAATACCCTTAGGCTTGGGGTTACGACCCGTCTGAGGGGGCGAATCCTGAAGTTCTACACCCGGGGTTTTCTAATTTGACAAATCCTTTCTTTGTCTGGGAGCCTTGATGTTATTCACCTTACTATTTATATATACTATTATTCCTCATATCACTTTTGGGTTTCTTTCACGTTTCGTCTGTTGGATAGACTCATTGTTAAAAATGTGAAATGGCTAACTGATGCATATTTAGGTTATAATTAAAACTCAGTAAATGTGAAATGGTCCGACTTTGAATCGGATATAATCCCAAAGGCTGGACCTTAATCCACACTGAGTAAATTTTTATAATTTACTCACGTTCCACGGTTGGTTGTGGGGTCTAGGTAAGGAGCAGGAGTTCTTTTGCTGTCTAGAGGAGAGCGCTAGGATGGAGTCCCCAGCGTCTTCCGTTTTGAGGATCAATCCATTTGTTTTCTTTTATTCCTTTTGTTAGGATTAGTGTGTAGTAGGTTAGCTAGGGTCGGTCCCACATCCTTTGATGGGATCGCCCTCTTTAGTATGTATTTTACTTTTGTTTTGCTTCCGTTGTAAACCTTGTATCCAGACGTTGGATTAATATATATGTATTTGTTGGATGTTCATGTATTGTGTGTGAAATGTGTGTGCTTTTCCTTATATTAAGTATAATAAACTATTCTTACTTATATTTCTGAGTGGTCAACTAAGCCTTTCGTGTACTAGAAATCAGGTACACGTGGCGGGATTAACACCCCTAAGTTAGTCATTATTTCTGGGGTGTGACATCCTTCAGTGGTATCAGAGCGTGATTGTTTAGTCGTGCTAAGACACAATGTCAGTCATGTATTGAAGTGGTCACCTGTTCCCAAGGCTGAAAGTTAGTATAGCACACATTACAATACATGTCATCCGCTTAGGTCTGAGTGATGGTAGGATTTAGGATTTCGTAGACTGTGATTCGTAACACGATACCTTTCGTTTGATACTTTGGTAATTGATATCTTGGCCATTTGGTAAGTTGAGATCGAGCCTAGTAATGACGTTCGAGTACGAGTTCAGTAGCACTCGGTGGTTTCTCATGTTAGCGCGAGACGTACATTTGTTACGACATCATTCTTGCAAAAACACGGGGACCGTCAGATTTGGGGTGAAAGATGTCGGCTCAGCGACGACATTTGTTCGTTTTATCAGCCCCAGGTTGCGGAGTCTCAACTTCATGTCGTAAGACTCAATGCCAAGGCAAACGAAAGATTAGACTCAATGATGAACGAAAACTGGCCATAAAGACAAAAATGTAATAACCTTATTAATTACTCTATTCTTTCCAGAATTCCTGTTCTCACATCATGGTTCGCACCAGGAGTTTTCAGGCTCACCAGGACCCAGCTGATTCTACTCCAGTCCCTGGGGGTTCTTCTGCCCGTCCTAGGGCCCCCCTTGTCCCCGTGCCACCTCGTGTTGATGCGAGGGAGGGTGACCTTCGTGATACAGCCAGTTCTAACCACCCTTCACGTACAGCTTTAGGTCCTCACACCGGCTCTATCCCCCCTCCACCGCCCATTCCATCAGGGGTCATACCCGAGAGGGCGGCCTCTGTTCACACCACCCCTTCGAGGCAGGCTCCTCCCCCGGTTCCCCCTCACCCTGTGGCTAGGGACCAGCTCGCGGTACAGCCGCAGCAGGTACCTCAGCCACCACCCCCCATCGTGTTTGCGCCTGGCACGAACCCAGCCCAGCTTATGCATGCTTTCTTTGCTGGGTTGGCCCAGTTTACTGCTCAGGCGAGCTCTTCCGAGACTCATCCTGCACGAGACCCTTTCTTGCAGGCTTTACGAGAGTTCGAGCGGCATCATACCCCCAGGTATGATGGCAGCGGCGGTTACGATGCCGCGGAAGAGTGGCTTGCGTCTGTACAGACCACCTTCCAGTTGTCTCGTACTCCTGAGGCCTTTATGGCCGAGCTGGCGACCACCTTGTTCGAGCGAGATGCTCGGCATTGGTGGGCGACCCAGGAGCCTCAGCACTCTGGAGGCGTCCGAGCGATGTCATGGGAGCATTTCTCGGACCGCTTTCGTGCTAGGTTCATGGGAGAGTATCAGCTCTCAGCTTTACGCCACCGCTTCGAGACCTTGACATAGGGGTCTCGTACAGCGCGTCAGTATGGAGAGTTGTTCATTAGACTCTCCCGTTATGCACCAGACTTGGTAGCAGACACGTCCCGTTGCCGAGCACGTTTCATCAGAGGCTTCCATCCGGCCCTCGCGAGCGTGCTTGATATTTACCCTGGTACCTCGGTAGAGTTCTTATTGGATAAGGCCGAGTACCAGGAGGGCCTCATCGGTGCACGGGCGGCAGCTCGTAATGTCCGACCACGCACCGATGGAGCCTCCCCCTCCACACCTACCCCACCTACTCCCTTGCCTAGCCGGAGGCCTCAGCAGTACCCTCCGAGACCTTTTCAGTCACAGCCGAGACCATCTCAGCCGAGACTTCTTCCCCCACGACCCGGAGTCTGCCACTACTGTCGGCAGCCCGGTCATTGGGCACCTGAGTGCCCAAACCGCACTACCAGACCCACTTCAGCAGTGGTGCGTCCACCACCTCCGCCAGTCGAACGAGGGGCGCCAGCCCCGCCTCGAGGCGGAGCGCGCGGAGGACGAGCGTCGGTTGCACGTCCGGTGGCCCGAGTCCACGCCTTGGTGTCCGATGAGGCTACTCCTGAGGACCTCGGCGAGGAGTATGTCTACGAGGAGACTCCAGACACCACACTCATTGCAGGTATGCTTTACATTTCAGGCTTCCCTGCTTTTGTACTTATCGATACGGGGGCTAGCCATTCTTTCGCAGCTACTAGGTACGTTAGGACTCACGACTGGCCCACTAACGGCAGGACACGAGTTATGGAGGTGCAGACTCCCCTCGGGAAGTCTGTCATTGTAGATCGTGTCTGTCGTGACCGGTTAGTCAGGATCGCGGGACGAGACCTACCCGTGACCCTTACTGTACTCGACCTTCGGGATTTCGACGTGATACTCGGACTCGATTGGTTGACTACCCATCGAACGGTAGTCGATTGTGAGAGACGTAGTGTGAGATTTGGTGGTGTCACCTCCGAGCCATATTATTTTCGTGGTACCCATCCCAGTTCGCGAGTGCCCGTTATATCTGCCCTTCGGGCGAAGCATCTCATTTCGTCGGGATGCGAGTATTACTTGGCATCTGTCGTTTCGACGGATGCTAAGGAGGTAGATATAGCTACCATCCCTGTCGTGAGTGAGTTTTCTGACGTATTTCCCAGTGACTTACCCGGCTTACCCCCACGGCGAGACGTGGAGTTCTACATAGAACTCCAGCCGGGCTCGACGCCCGTGGCTCGTGCCCCTTATCGCATGGCCCCGGCAGAGCTACGGGAGCTGAAGACCCAGTTGGAGGAACTCTTGGAGAAGGGTATCATCCGACCGAGCACCTCACCTTGGGGTGCTCCAGTCTTGTTCGTGCGCAAGAAGGATGGTACCTTACGTCTATGCATAGACTATCGGGAGTTGAACAAGGTCACCGTGCCGAATCGGTATCCACTACCTCGGATAGATGACTTGTTCGATCAGTTGCAGGGGTCGCAGATGTACTCCAAGATCGATTTACGATCTGGGTATCATCAGTTGACCATTCGCGACTCCGATGTCCCAAAGACAGCTTTTCGTACCAGATACGGACACTACGAGTTCTTGGTCTTGTCCTTCGGACTGACGAACGCGCCCGCGTACTTCATGGGCCTCATGAACAGCGTGTTCGCAGATTTTCTGGACCAGTTCGTAGTGGTCTTTATAGATGACATACTCATCTATTCGCGTACCCGTGACGAGCATGCACGCCATCTTAGGATGGTGCTGCAACGCTTGCGAGAGCACAAGCTTTATGCGAAGCTCTCCAAGTGCGAGTTTTGGCTCGAGCAGGTCGCGTTTCTTGGACACATAGTGTCCAAGAAAGGACTTGCGGTGGATCCGCAGAAGGTCGCTGCGGTCACTGAGTGGCAGCCTCCGACCACTCAGACCGAGGTACGTAGTTTCCTAGGGCTCGCAGGATACTATAGGAGGTTCGTCGAGGGATTTTCAGTGCTAGCAGCACCCTTGACGCAGCTCTTACAGAAGGGTGTCCGCTTTGAGTGGACCCCTGAGAGACAGCAGAGCTTCGAGGAGCTCAAGAGACGCCTCGTCTCTGCTCCCGTATTAGCCATGCCTGTTCCGGATCTGGAGTACTCGGTGTACACAGATGCATCCCGACTTGGACTCGGGTGCGTGTTGATGCAGGATGGCCACGTGATCGCTTATGTGTCCCGACAGCTCCGACCCCACGAGAGGAACTACCCGACTCACGATCTCGAGTTGGCCGCCGTGATCTTCGCCCTGAAGATCTGGCGCCACTACTTATACGGGGCCAGGTGTAAGATCTTCACTGATCATAAGAGCCTTAAGTATGTGTTTACACAACGTGAGCTCAACCTACGCCAGAGGCGTTGGCTTGAGCTCATGAAGGATTATGAGATGGAGATCTTGTACCACCCGGGCAAAGCCAATGTCGTGGCCGATGCCCTTAGTAGGATGAGATGGAGATCTTGTCACAGATGATTGATGATGTTGCTCCGGTAATTGTTCGCCGCACGGTCCGAACCGATGATCTGGTCCTCGAACCGTATCTGATGTGTTGTCTCAGCTCCGGACCATGGTGGCATCCAATCGAAGTCAGTCCCCTCCGGACCATGGTGGCATCCAATCCAACATCATGTTCATCTGGCCTCTTGTGAACGTGAACATCGTCCCATCGAGCTGAAAAGAAAAAGTAGAATACTCGTCATGCTCGAATGTGGACAAGAACTCATACATAAGGGTCTGGTAGGTAGGAAAAGGGGTAGACATCAAATCCCAAATACCGATTTTGTCGGTCAAACCCTTAACCTCGTCTAAGATACCTAAGGTGTGTAGTGTACTGGTGCATGCATACCTAGACGAAGTTACCTTTCGATTTTTCAAAACGTCGAAACGTTTCTTAGCCTTTTTACTAAGTTTGAGGCCGAAATAATTCTTGGTGTTCTCGGGCCAATCTTTTTGAGCCACATTTGCAAGGTGACTGAAATCAATCGGCACGTGCTCTTGGGGCTGGGGACCCCCTGAGAGCTACTGCTACCTATCAATGTACCGATCGTTGATTCAGGTATACCTTCGTTCTTTCTCTTTTTGGAAGTCATTTTG
This sequence comes from Eleocharis quinqueflora, assembly GCA_964058865.1. NCBI lineage: Eukaryota > Viridiplantae > Streptophyta > Magnoliopsida > Poales > Cyperaceae > Eleocharis > Eleocharis quinqueflora. The sequence goes on along the minus strand of CAXKVX010001896.1, from coordinate 29,715 downwards.
GTACCGTGCAATTCGATTTGGTCAAAGATTCTAACTTCTAAGTACCAATACGAGAATAGAAAGTAAAGAGATAGAGAGACGAAAGACACAACTGTATCACGAGGATCAAAACAACGCTAGGAAATCGTGAGTGAAGCGGGTCGCCTTCTCCGAAATTGCTCTGAGTGCAGTGAGAAATGTCCCTCTACGCGTGGAGAAGCACCCTTGAGACCTTGGAACTCTTCTTGCTCGAAAGTGGCTCAGCGGGTCAAACAGGTCGAATTTAGGTTGGAGGAGAAATAGAGGAAGGAGTGGTTTGATGGCGTGATTGATTGGAGAATCGGGAAGAGGGAAAGGTGGAGAGGAGAATGGTGTGCTCGGATCGGAGGTAGGATGGGTTTTATGGGTCACTCCACTTTATGGGTTTTTTATGGGTTTTTCTCGAAATTTTATGGGTTTTTTTTGGGTCACTCCTATTTTTTATGGGTTTTTCTCAGAATTTTGAAATAAAAGAAAACAAGATTGAGTTAAAGAAAAACTTGGGTTGCCTCCCAAGAAGCGCTCGGGTTAACGTCGTGAGCTCGACCATGCTTGAGTCATGTTTCATCCCTTGTGGGCGTCCGTGAAGAAGATCGCCACGTGTTCTCTACGTGCATCACCTTGAACACTCCCGTGCGCTCACTCCATATTTCCACCGCTCCGTGTGGGAAGACCTTTTGTATTTGGAATGGGCTACTCCACTTTGACTTGAGCTTACCGGGAAACAAGCGAAACCTAGAATTGAACAACAACATCATATCCCCTACCTTGAATTCTCTTCGGAGTATGTGTTTGTCATGCCACTTCTTCGTTTTCTCCTTGTACATTTTGGCGTTTTCGTACGCCCCTTGCTTTAGTTCCTCAAGCTCATGCAATTGGAGCACTTGTTTCTCACTCGCCTTTTGCATCTCAAAGTTAATTGCCTTGATAGTCCAAAAAGCTTTATGTTCTATCTCAAGCGAGTGTGTGCGATAGTGCGAGTGAGAGAGACAATTGTTACTAAAAGATGCTGTAGTTCTTCGAAAAAATGAGCGAGAGACAACAGCGACAAATCCACAATTTTGATCAGGAATAGATCCAAAAGTTCTACAACTCAATTCTACAAAAAAAACTTGAATTTTTTAAACCAAATTTATCAAAAAAAAAAATCCATCAAAGACTCCACCAAATAATTGAAATCACATGACACAAAATTCACTTTCCAAACTGATATATCATCACTTTTCTCGCTATTTTTTAACCTTTATACTATATTCCTGATATTTACCACAATATCGTCGAGAATCATTAAACTGTAGTGTTTTGGATATTTTGTTCGTCCATACTAAAATTTTGCTATTTTCGTTGTATCGTCTCTATTTAGACCCTTGCTCATTGTAGATAGAATCAAATTGTGTATATTTAGATATAGTAAAGTTTTATCTCTCGTGTAATAAATAAACTATCATATTACAATTGAAGATGTTTTATGATTATTTTACGAGTAAACTTATGGTGCTTACGCAAGCGTTGAATTTCAGTGCTTGTGATCACATATCTCGAATTTCAAAATGCAAAATGGCCAATTCGAAATGTTGAAAATGTTATTCATACTAAAATCTATTTAGGAACCAAAATTTTTAATTTTTAGAATTTTGTAACTATTTTATCGGATGGATGGGTAATGCATTGATCCAACACTTACAGACCTTTTCAATTTAATGGTTAGAATCGACTATTTAGTACGAACAATCTAAAATTTTGATCTATAAGTAGTAAAAAATAGTACGGAACAGTAAAAAAATCTAAAATTACAAAATTTTGATCTATAAGTAGATTTTAGTACGAACAAGATTTCAATGGTTAGAATCGAACGTTTTCATTTTGAAATTTGAGATATAAGATCACAAGCACCTAAATTTGATGCTTGTGCAAGCACCATTGTCTCACTTTTATTTTAAACTTACAAATCATTTAATAACTTTTCATTTGCATACTTACAAAATTTGTTAAAATTCAATCTTATTCAATAATTTTGATTTATTATTTTTCAAATCAGATTGACTTGTCGACAGGAGCGGAACCAACGGGGGGAGGCAGGGTGGGCCCCGGCCCCCTTTGGCCCAAAAAAGTTTGAACCTCTTGTTTAATTTTCTAATTAAATTTAATTAAACGGTAAGATTTTAGTTAAAATTTTAATTAAAATTGAAAAATAATATTAAAAATTTGTATAATTTGATAAAAATTAAATTTTGACACTTTCATTACATTAAAATTAGATTATAATTACAAATTGATCTTTCCTAACTTAATGCCCTGATTCCGCCCCTGCGTGATCACGAGGGTTTATTACGTGTACACTTTCATTTTTAAAAGTAATCTGTCTTGTCCATCTCTCTATATAAAACTAGATTAATAAACGGATTAGGTACTTCTAAATTTGTTAGGAGAAAGGTCAGCACGTAGAACAAATGGTTAGTTGCTTCCAAATTCTCAACGCTTCTAGTTCTCTGGAGACTGGAGATATATAACATCAATCAATCAATCAATCCTATGTTGCTTTTAATTATTTTGCTCGCAAACAGACACAAAATACAAAAATCTAAACATAATTTAGGAGTACATTTTCAAACTTTAAGAATACAACTCGGCTTAAGTTAAGTTGATTCTTTTACCTTTCTTACTTGGTGACATGTCTCTGTCCACAAAGATGTCTTTTTAAATTGATGCCCATTCAAATATTAACCACAAGTACTAAACCAAAATGCATGTTTTTTGTGGTGTAGGTTATGAAAGAATGATCAAAGTCAACTGTCTCTATTGCTGTCAAGTGGTATTAAAATGATAATACCAACTATATTATTATAATTAATTTAAATTATAAGTATATTTTTGTATTTTTTACTTACAATTATAATTTTAGAAGTTTATTTCGCAAAAAAAATCGAAATGGAACATATTCTTTAAAATCTTTAAAACTACAAGTATATATTTTAAAATTAACTTAATATATTTTGAAAATATATTTTTCAGGATAGAACACTTTTCGTCCTAACAAATATTGCATCCGCCACTGATGCCAACCTCATCCCCTTTCCTTTGCCCTAACAAAATATTTAACTAAGTACCTTTCCGGTGAGGTTCAGCTCCTATATTTGAACAATAGAAACTAATAATTGATGGTACTAACAAATAAAAGGGAGAATTAAGACTAAATGGTACAATTAAATTGGATCTTGATGAACTACTACTTAATTAGTAATAGAGTAAACGGATCGGATTGATCGTATTTCGTGTAAATTTTCAATTTATTAGATATAATTTAAGTTGCAGTATTTTCAATTCAAAACAGTAATTTTACTGTAGCAAAAACAGTTAAAACACTGTTCATTCCCACGAAAATAAACACTCCCACAATGTTGCGTCATGAGTAGATTAGATTAGATTTCTCGGTTCAATCCATTTAGACCCTGTTCTAGATATGGATGAGTTATTCGACTCAGTTTTCATATTTCCTTGATGTTACATCTTTACGTGTAAAAAAACAATTCATTTGAAGTTATTTTTAATTATTCATCGATCAAAATCTATTGGTTTTATGAAATTTGGTTGGGTAGACGACCCAATCATCTGGAAACACAGTGACCAGCGAGTACACTTTTGACAATTTAATCTGTTCATAAATTTTCCTTTTGTTCCCACAAAAATCTTGTCAAACAAACACGCCCCTTAGAAGTCAAGATCTTTGTTGGCATGCGCACATAAAAGTATAAAACTGCTCGATCAGTTGTGCAATTCAAATGTGCCACATTTATTTTTTTCGTTGACAAAAAATGTCCTACATTAATTAAATGTGACGTATTTTATTATTATATATAGAGGTTTGACACTTAAAGCAATTCTTCTCATCTTACTCCAATCGATTCTTCATCCATGATTAAAGCTTAATTTTAGGAATGGAAAATCGTTTTCGTCGTCTAGTGAGTTCATAGAAGAATTATGATCTAAGTTGACAAAATTAAAACAGATTTTGTTCTTTAAGATAAAGTTTTTGGTGATTCGTGCTTTTGTATTTATATTTGTTCAATGTCTCTTTATTCTTTAAAATAATCTTTTTAGAGAAACAAAATACATTATCTATACTATACTAAATTAAAAAAAAACATCTAATCTGACAAATTTTTATTTAATTTATATTAAATTAGAGCTTTTAGTTTCGGCATTTTTCAGAAAACAAAGATGCATATGAGCATATTTGCTGAATATACAAATTTCAAATATAAATAGTCTATATGTAGGAACACTTATTTTATATAATATACTTTTGCCGACCCATGTCTATAACAGTGATATGGCATGAAAATAAGCTTCTAAAATTTCGAACATTTCCATGTAACATTACTTTTGTTATTTTCAATTTATTTTTAGTTTTAGATTTGGGTTGTATTTGGATGTGTGGGTTTGAGCCTAGACATATTTTTTGGATAAGTTTTTTTTGGTGGAAATAAGGACCAAATGGGGCCGGATATGTTGGGACAAGTTCAAGCAAGTATCTCGGCTTGATTTTCAGAAAATGCAAAATATAATGAATGTGTCATTATTTTTTAATAAAAATTAGACTTTAAATGTGATTTGAATGAATTTGTGTCTGAATTTGATCTCAACATAGGAATCTGAACTTAACTGATCATGAGCTTGATTGAGCCCTGGATCCATCACTAGACCAAACTTCAGGAGCTTAAAGAAATTTTGAACCTAAATCTGTCACTATATTTTTTCAAAAATTTAGATGATAAATTTATTGCTCAAATAATTAATAATCAAACTATGTCAAATGCTATTATATTTTCTTTATTTTCATCAAGAGCATAACACATCTCCTTCTTATTGAGGAGTTTAATTGACAAAACAAGGAAGAGTGTCGATTATTTCCAGGGGCGGAGCGACATGAGATCAGAGAGGGGCAGCCGCTCCACCCTGAAACTTTTTTTGCAAAATAAGCTTGTGTATTTGTACGATTGTTAATTTTATTTTCAAAATAATCATGTATATTTAAAATATGTATCATTTTGTCATTTTCTGAAAAAAATAATAGATCTTACTCATTTCTTACGGAAATCCGTCATTTCTAATTTTGGCGGAGGGAATTGAAACCATCCGATCTTCTGTGATCATCTACCCTTCTGAAGCGAATTCCCAACTTCAACATCACCGTTTCCATGAATTTCGCCACAGAATATTTTCATCCAAATAATTAAATAACCGCTTCTCTTATCGTTAATTTCTGAAAGAATTGGTGGATAAGTACTTGGCGCGAGTTCCAATTGAGCCGCTGAGGCGCTGACAAGGATTGCATATCCGCATCACTATCGATCCATGTTCATTGCCGATGGTATCGACGTCGCATATTGCGCGAGTTTTTAAATAATTGCAACGTCAGATTAAAAAATTTTAATTTTTTTTAGTTTCTAAACTCTTATATTGCTAAAAGTGTAATTAGAATTTTTTGATCGACACATCATCTAATTTTTAACTAATGATACTTTCAGCTCAGAGTTTATAAACTCTGAACTAAAATTTCTAAATAAGAAATTCTCTTACCTTTTCTAAATAATTGCAAAATATATTTTGTAGTAAATTGGAATGTGCATGTGCATCACGGATTCACGAAGGTAGCGTATATCAATTAAGTGATTAATTCTCCTACATCGTTATTAAATACATTTAGACAATTTAATGCACATACACTGATAAATCAAACAATAATGACAGTGCCAAAAGATATAAAGTGCAAACAGTCAGTCCGAATCGTTGAAAATATTCTTCATACAAATATCTGCTTGCGGATCAAATTTTATATATTAGTTTACTATTTTATCGGATGCACGAAAAATATTTTAAATTGGATGTCTGTACGTCGTTAGATTAATAAATTTTCAATAATCCGATAAAATAGTAAAAAAATTAAACATGAAAAATTTGGTATCCAAATATATATTAGTATGGAGAACATTTTCAAGATGTCCGGATCGATCATTTGCACTTTGTATTTCGAGATACGAGTCTAAAATATATTATGCAATTTGATATTTTATAAAATATTTTTAGCACAATTCTATATATAACTCCTCCTTGTTAAACACCTTGAAGAACAAAACATTCGGATCTGAATAACAACTCTCCATGTTATTAATCGCTTGAGGGAACATGGAATTAAAGTAATGATTTCATTGATCAACACGCATTGTTACATCATTCTTTCCATATATGATCCCTACAGTACATATGAGGGTAATTCGGTCTCTTAACAAAATCACGCCTCGCTTCAAAAACTTTTGATTCTGATCAATAACTTGTGGGCCCCACAATGAGTGAAAAGAGACGCATTCATTCTTCTTTTTTGAAAAGATAACAGTACATGTCAGAGTAAAAAGGACACATCTTCAAATTATTTATTGAATTAAATATATTTTTATTATACATATATATCCTTAGAAACTTTAGAACTAAAAGAACTCTACATTTTTTTTTAAAAAACTTTATAATTAATTAGTCTTACATATGATACATAATATGTTCATGCATTGTATAAGAAAATATTAGAAGTATCTTTTTCTCAAATTATCAAAACAAGCCTATAGCTGATTTTGTAAATAAACTACATTTATAAAACATTTGTAATGAGCCAAATTAAATTGCATAGTTATGAGCCAATTTATGATAGAATAAAAAAGAACCATTAATAATATATTTTTTAATTATGCCGTAAGAATTAGATTGTTAAGAAAAAAGAAATTGTCAAACTTCATACTCACAAATAATATTCTTTTCATTTCATCCATTAATAACTGATTTTTCAAAATTTTTTTTTGAAATAGTATTTCACATATTAGTCAATTTTATTTTTTGTTACATAATATATTATTCGTTGTTATGCACAAGCACAATTACTAGTACATATTTAAGCACGTTAAATTCGTTCTGACGGCAGGTGAAGTGGTGAACCCGAAACTTACCAGTTTTAATTGCAGGACAGTATTTGTTTGTCGGTGGTATTTTCGTCATTCATGAAGTGGATATATAACATTAGTATTTGTTACTTGTATCCATCGATCATCATGTGCTTACGCATCTGGACCCTCCGATGTCTATCGAGATTCGTGAAAATTCGTGCGCATAAAATCTCGATGCACATCGAAAAATCTAGATACTCAAACACGATGCATGCACATTCATCATAACTTCAGCCTATGTTTATTTTGTATTTGCATGTCGGAGTTGATATAATCAGAAGTCAAAGAGGTCTTTGTTTGCGTCCGCGAAAAAAGCCGCCTCCATCAGTTGCTTTCGTCAAATGTCCCACATTTATTAATTAAATAAATGTGACTTATCACTTATACAGGTTTGACATTTCAAGCAAGTTTTTGCATCTAGTCTAAGCTCCAATTGCATGGAGATAGAGGGCATGATGGTGATTTGCTCCATAATTATTTGCATCGCTCTTCATATATCCCGTGATTAAATTATGTTTAAACGTACAAATGGTACATAGATTTCTTCGTCTAGTTAACCTATATATAGGCACACATAGTTTATACTTTATATAACATATTTTTGGAATCTGTATCTCTCGAAATAATACGAAGTCACGAAATGGTCAGCGGGCAGCACTATTATGTTGTAAATTCGGTGGTACTGTAGCAAAAATACTGTGCGAGCAGCACTCGACGCTGTAGCAGCGGTGAGAATACAAGAGAGCTCCACTGCTGCTGACCATTTCAGGGGATGTGAATTCATATTTTTGTGCCTCTCTCTCGAAAATACTGCATATATCATATATGTATGAGAACATTATTTGAATGGTCACTGATGGTTGATATTATATATTTTGTCAAGTAAAATTCAACCTACTTTTGTAGTTATTATTAACTTCTTTGTTATTCAATTTGAATTTTCTTTGTTATTCAATTTGAAAATTCAGCCTAAGGGCATTAAATTCAAAAAAAAAAAACAAGAAAATTACAAAAACTGAACTGTTTTCCCATCAGGTTCGACTTCTTTGGACAACTGAAGTTAATTATTGAAGTTCTGACAGTTTGTCTGACTCTAAAAAAAAGTAAAAATAATAATTTTGATTCTGTCTAAAAAAAAGTAATACATATTACCGTGTTTGGTAAATGCACGCGTTAAGAAATGTTATGTAGACACGTGATTTCAGAAATTCAAATGCTCAATTAAAATATTCTTAATTAATGTTGAAACCGTGAATGCAGTCTGAATGTTGAGCTGAAGGCAGTGTTTAGAAAATACTTCTGAACGCAGAATTTAAATACAGTGTTTAGATAACAGTATTGAACGCAGAGTCTGAACGCAACGTTCACAGATACATGATTTTTTTTCTATCTAAAATTCTAAATGCATGCATTTAAAAAACACTTCTGAACACTACATTTAAAAAATAGAATAACACGTGTTATATTATTTTTTTAAAACATGACCATAGTTGTTATTCATATTTTTCCAGTCTCAGGAAAATAATCCCTAACAGTAACATATCAGGGGAAATTACACAAAAAGCATGGTTTTGTGGCGCATGAAACGAATAATCAAAGTGAATACTAATATGAATATGAATGTTAAATGAATGCTAAAATTCAAAATCAAATTCACATTAATCGAATATGGATATGAAACGAATAATCAAAGAGGACGAATTCAATTACATATATATTGAAAATAAGTATTTAAAAAAATAAAAATAAAATTTTATAATATCGAAATTAATAAAAATATATGATCATATTTAAACAAAAGTATGTATAATTTTATTCGGCTACACCTGATAAACGTCACGTGGTTGCGATTCTGATAGCATGTTATTAGAAAACATTCAAGTGTAAATTTCTTTGTTATCTAATTTCATAAATATCATAAGGTAGCCAGTTACCTCATTATAAAAAAGAGATAACCAGGTATTACAAATCAAATCTTTACAAATTGGATATTTACTCATACGAACTGTAAAATTTGGATTTATCCTCGTCTAAATTTTTAATTTTTTTTTATTTTTGTCCATATCGTACTTAATCCTAATAAAAATTGAGATAAAAGTTCATTAAAAATGTAAAAGATAACAATATAATACCATTTGGCTCAAGTGGCGGATTTAAGGGTTTATGGAGAAGCCTGACATCTTTCATATTTTGGTAAGTATTGTTATTTATGCATGATTATTGAAAATTGTAATTAGATTACAAATTTTGATAACTTCATGATTATTAATTTATTTGACATCAGCCTATCTTCTTTATATGATCTCATTATCAGCTTTTTTTTCATTAATTGAAAAGTATAAAAATATTTTGTGCCCTTCCTCATTTTCATTTATTTGACAAAAAAACATATTATTTCATGTTTCTTAATTTTGCTGGAACTTGTAAAACTTTCAGTAAAGGCGTATTTTTTCCTCATGTTTTTGTGGTATGTTAATATATATATATATATAGCACATGATATTGAGCATGGCTAAAATAATATACATAGTACACCACATAACGTACTATGCGCCCATTTGTATTTAATTTGGTCATTAAATTGATATTTAAGTTGCTCAATAAATTCTTCATATCAAAATATTGTAAGAAATAAAATTTCATGATTTTTAGAGCTTTCTTGCTATTTTTTAAATATTGTTTAAAAACAGCCCAGAAATGACACTTTTGTAGTATTAAATCTGGACTGTTTTTAAAAAATATTTAAAAAATAGCTAGAAAACTCTAAAAATCACGAAATTTTATTTCCTACAATATTTTCATATGAAGAATTTATTGAGAAACTTAAATCTCAATTTAATGACCTATATCTATATGCATGGTACAAAATGAAGTATACTATGCATATTATTTTAGGCATGCTCCATGATATTAGAAGTTACTAATTGTGAAAGTTTCATAGTTGCTCTTATAATCTCAACCCATATCTTTGATCTTGTGTCTCACGTCTCTTGCAGGTCCCCTTTTTTCAATCTTTCTGGCTCTTATCATTTTTTCTTGCAATTTTAAAGTCTCTTTGGAGATCGTATTTATATTTTTATAGAATTTTTTATTAATTTTTAAATGAATGAAAAGTTGATTAATCTAACAATTTCTGAACCATTCAAAATAAATGATTTTGGAGCATGTTCGAAATGAAATCCAATCAAAATAATGAAAAAATATAAATAATAATAATAATATCAATAATAACTATGTTATAAATCTTAAGAATCTAAACAATATTATACCTCTCTAATCGTGACGAAAAGTTTTACCAGTATCAATTCTAACCTTAGTCATAATTTTGGTACGTTAATTGTCAATTTTCATGTATTCATATCTGACGTCAACTTTTTGAAGACATTACATGCCTTCAAGACTCTTTTTATTGCTCTCTCTCATGTCAATCTCGATCTACCCCTATCTCTTCTTGTGCTTCTGACACGAACTCAGAACTCCACTCCGTATCATTGCTTTAGAAGGTCTTCGTTGTACATGTTCATATCATCTCAAGTGATGTTAGACAAGATTCTCTTCAGTCGGTGCAATATTGACATTGTCACGTATATCATTAATTATTTCTAATGGTTCTTGTATGACCACATATTTACTGCAACATATGCATTTTTTCCGCGATCTTCTTCAGAATGTGTTGTACTTTATTAGTCCAATATTTTGTGTCGTACAACATTACAGGTCCAATGGCCGTCTTATTGAACTTATCTTCAGTTTTTGTGAAACTTTTTTGTTACATAGAATACCAGAAGTTTGTCGTCATTTTTATTGTCTAGTCTAATGAAATAATTTATTTATTCCCCACTGACTAATCTTTGTCAAACTCTCTTACTGAAATTTTTATTTTACATCGCACAATATTAATGAATTCATTGCTAATATGGGTTTTATATTAATTAATCCCCGTAATAATCCTTTTTATTGTTCTTCGCACATTGATAGCATAAATTTTGTTTTGTTTAATAAGCTCTGAGTTCTTCATCTAATTTATTTTTCGTTTTTAGTTTCAACATGAAATTTATCCATAAGCAATATTTAGACGGCTAAGTTCTTATTTTTCATTTTCCATGCAAATGGAATACGAACAAACATGTGTATGTTTCGATGTAGAAAACGAAAGTGGATTCGAATTTTATTGGTTATCATTTTCTTAAAGAAAATGTTTTTTCAAAATAGTTTTTCCTCGTAGAGCGTCGCATAGGCATCGTACGATCAATCACGAACGGTTCGGATCATTTCTTCTTTCTTCTCAGTTTTCTCTCTCTTCAGATAAATCTTAGTCTTCGGTCTCGAATCCGACATATCAGAAGGAAAAAATAGATTCCTGTTATTCCTATTTGAAATAACAGCGGATACGAAATACGGATACATGTACTGTAAATATATATAGATCAATTGACACTGACACTCATGCTTAAATTGTTCCCTTTTATGTAAAAACTTGTAGAGTGAGGTCTATACATCACAAATAAGCACCATTCACACTTATTTTGATTTTGTATCTACAATTTTAAAATCTAAATGATTAATTCAAATCATTCAATTTGGCATATTAAAAAATTGGAGTCTGAATTTTTTTTTACTTTTTTAAAATTAAAAAAATATCGGGGGTGAAATTGATTAGTCTAACGATTGTACCATCCAATATGAATAATTCTCCACTTCACTAAAAAAATAGAAAATAATTCCAAAAATATAAAATTTGGTACTAAATTTTTTTTTAATATAGTGATGAATTTCAAGGTTTGAATTCTATAATTAAAATTACGAAGTTGAATTACTTAGAATGACGTTTTGTGAAATAACATAATCTCACTCATACTTGTAAACTAGTTATCATACGGTTTTAATTAATAAATAATTCACTCGTTAAATTCAATTCAACATCCGCATGTTTCGTTTAACGTGTCAAAAATTGTGCAATGCAACAAAATAGAAAAGAAAAGAAAAGAAAAAAAATACAATGAGTGTGTTCTTGTTCTTTTTGTGTGTGTGCATATGTGGAGGACTACATTCTTTTTAGAAAAATAAATCGGTTGTTGTTGTTGTTGATATGTTCAATGATATTGTTGTTTGTACAATTCATATTCATATCATGAACCGGCTTTTAAAGCATGATTTCCTAATTATATATTATTTTGTTGGGTTATGCGTGTGGAGCATATTTACATTATATGAATGAAAAGAGCTAATATTCATAGAATTATTTTGCTCCAAGCGGACTTCTAAAAAATTTAGAAAAAATATACCAATAAATGCGAATTTGTTGGTCATTTTATAGAATATTTAAGGAAACTAACTAAATAAAATATCAGAAATTTTCTTATAACAAATGAGATGATCTATCAATTTCTAGTATAACTTGCGTTCTTTTTGTTTGAAAATCAAAACTCTAGAGATAGATTTATTTTAACGTGATAATCATTTTCATATCCTAAAAGATATGAACTCTCAAGTGAAATGCAGCACTGGGCTGATGGGCTCTAATTGGGTTTTAGATTTGAGTCTAACGGGCTTGCTAAAGGGCTCGTTTTTTAGGTTATTTCAGTTGAAATCCATGGATCTACGAAAGAGTGAAGAAAGAAAACATAATACAATGGATCTATCTGTACTTACAGAGAGACATATTGAGTCTTATTCATTATTCAGTGTAGTGGTAAGATATGAGATTTTCAGTAAAGAGTATTGGAATTTAGATTTTTATGGTGTCTAATTTTAAAAAAATTTCAAATTTATTTTTTTATTTGTTTGTGAGTGTGTATTATGAGCGCAATGAATAAAAAAACGTATAGAGAGATACTACAAATTAATTTTACATTAAAAGAGATTTTAAGAAAAGCAATTGATAATGAAACTAATAGAAGAAAAATTATCTGTTAGTCACCACACACCATATTAGAAAAGAAATAAGAATATATACACAGATTCTTTAATGAAGTACAAAATAGAGAGAATAAGTACATTTTCGTATTTACCCTTGATAAGATGGAAATTACAGGTACGCCATCTGAATTCAAACACTCCCTTGCCCCCTCCACTAACACACAAACAGGCGCGCGCGCACACACACACACACAATTCCGAATTTTTTTTTAAAAAGCTCCTCTCATATATGCCATCTAGCAATGCTAAACTCCACACTCAAAAGGTAACTGCAAGCGTTATTACTTTTAGCATGTACAAAACAAGTGTTTTTTTTAAGACAATTTATTTTTAATTTGTTGCCTAAAAACGTTTGAGTTGTACACAAAACCAATCGGACTAATTTGCACATGCAATACAATCTTTGAAACGCCTTTAACATTTATATATTTTTCGTAGTGTTTAAATCTATAGAATCGATCTCTCTAAAGTCTAAACCCATCTTAATCAGCGGCTCCCTAATTATTATATATATATATACTCTTTCAAAAATAATTTCGAAATAAATTAAGAAAATCTTCTTTTGAAGCAAGCTAAATAAATCTAAGATCTTATATTTTTTTTCCTTCCAATTCTCTGCATCTCATTTTGTTTAATGCTTGCATAAAATTCGTTCCTTAATTTTGCCTACATTGCTCATTGCAGTTCGTCTAATTCGAAATCACTACAGTTAAATGAACAAAAATGGCACGCAAATACCAACTTTTTCCGGGTAAATACGCAAATGCAAAAATCTCTACTGCTATATCCAAAATTCATAATAATCAGAACCAAAGAGAAACAAAAAGACATCCTCCACATAAAAAATAAAGGGGGACAAGCTAATTTTCAAAAGATATGGGACTAAAAAAACACTAATTCCCCTGTAGATCGCCAGAGAGGATCTCAGATGCGACGATGCCACCATCATCACCGGAGGATAGGGAGAGAAGCAGGCGTCTAAAGATCGACACATCGCATAGGATCCGAAGCACGCCGGTTTGTTGATACCCGAGCTCTTGCGCCGTACGGTCGAGCATTCGAGCGAGAACGGGCCGATTGAGCATCTCGACTCGAATGGTGAACCGCTCCATCGACTCCATGGTCTCTCCCACGTGCACTGGGACGTGACCTGGTGGGACCTTGCTTGGGGTGGTTTTGTGGTGAATTGCATGGGTTACTCTCCTGGAGGCGTAGCAGATCTGGAGCTTCATTAGAGGAAGTGTAGTACTAGGGTTAGGGTTACAATTGGAGAGAGAGGAGAGGAAGAGGGATCTTTAGTGGGTTAGAGAGAGTGAGTGGAGGTTGCAATTTGCATTTGGTGTGGTGGGAAGAGAGAGAAATATGAGAGGTGAAGAAAGGAGAGGAGCTCGGGTACAAAAGAGGACAACTGTTGTACATGGAAGAAAGGTAATACCATGTTGTTGGTGGTTTCTGGATAAATTGTGAGCTTAGAGAAGTGCCGTTGCTTGTGCGTTTTGTTTGCACATTGAAAATTTGAAAATTTCCTTCTTTATTTTATTTGGTACTGAATTCAATTTTACCAGTATTACCAGTAACGTAATTTTCATTTGATACAACGATATTGGATAGGGACTAATTGTGACTTACAAAAGACCACACGAAAGTTAACAACATTAGGAAAAGCAGACGATCCGAAATCATGATCCAAGCGGAGATAACGGACCGCGATAAATTGGCGGTTTATTGCGGGAGTCGCACGATACAGCGATAAAAAGCGATGGCACGTGTCCTTCTCGATTCCGTAGTCCGGGCATGTACGGTGCGTGGGAAAGTCTAGAGAAAAGGAAAAGTAAGGAGCAGGACAGGCGGGTGGGTCCCACCTTCTCCTTTTTCTTCTTCGATGGCTGTAATTCCGACATAACAGCGAAGTTTGATAACACAAAAATGGTACCAGAAAACAAAACTGGATTTGTTTAACAGGTTTAACCAAAAGGGGCCACTGGTACTGGTAGAGTACTGGTAGGCGAAGAGAACTGTACTGTCTTTTAAATTCCAAAAACATCTAACACTAAATTCACTCAATTTCTACGAAATATCCATTTACGTCTGGCACTCCACGTGGTTTTTAAATTCTCGTTGGATCTTTTAATTGTTTGAACCAAATCGTACGGTTGTAGTTATTTAACAGAGTGCTTTTAATTTTCATACGACATGTTTGTTTAGCTAGGTCCCCATGTTGCCCCCAGCCACGTGCCAAGCAGTAAATAACTATTTATTACCTTTTAACCCCCTTAATAACACATTTTTCTGCCGTTTTTAACATTGAAATTTACCGTTGCTACACTAGAAAATAAATCAGCGAGAATGTTCGATCAATTGTCGACGTGGCGGTTGTTATAAAATTGATCAAAGTAGTCGAGCTTTATTGTAGTAGTAATATATTAGATTTTCGTAAAGAGGTTTGCGGTTTAAGTTTCAGCATAAATTATTTTAAGAGAATTTTTCAAATTTATTTTTTTCTTTTTTTGTGAGTATGCGTATTGTAAATCTAAACAATGAATAAAAAACATTAGCCAAATACTTGTATCTAACCTAAATATAAAATAATGCCCTCACCTACAGAATTAATTGGATATAAAAATCTTAAGATTCAACCTCGAATAAATATATACAAATAATTATTCATTGACAGTACTGTCAATGAATTATATGATAACTACTTGAAAAAGTTACTATGAAACATCTAACAACTCATGTTAACACTTAAAATGTTCATATTTTGGGAGTTTGTATGAAAAAAAATTGTCTTTTTTTCTTCTATTTTCATTCACTCACATCGATTTGCAAAACAGAAGGCATAGCCCAGGTTATTGTAGTGCTCATGTTACATAGAAAATGAAGAGAGAAAATCTATTTGAAAGCCTAATTAACTAGCCATTAATCAATTAAATCTCTAAAACACCAGTCCTTTCTGTTGCAAAATGGATTCGTAATTACCAGTGTATGCTTATAGTTATAGCAAGCAATTGGAAAATAGGAAGTGTAGAAAAGTATACAATTACAATCAAACAGAGACACAGAGTAGCTAGGTAGTCAATGCCTAGAATGATGCTAGGTAGAGAATTGATGGCAGTTTACAAGAGAGGTCAATGTCAGATTTGTCAGCAATTAATTAAGTGCCAAAAATATGAGTAAGTTTATGGTCCCCTCTGACCGTATACTCCGCATCACGGGCTTTGTACCCTTCTGTCCTTTTTTTTTTCTTTCTATTTTAATCCTTTGCAATTTGCAATAGGGAATCATATCTGCTGTTATTAAGGGGGATAACAGTATTGTTGTTCTCTGATCTGATCGTTCATTTTCAATCTAATGAATAAAATATATAATACTTCGAATTCCGTACAGTTCATCTGTACCATTCATTTATCTGCGTCGAAATCTGACGATCGGATCAGAGAATAATAATGTCCTGTTATCCCCAGGAATAACAGCAGATGCGGACTCTTTGCAATAGACACAATACCTTTCTGTCTATGATTCCTATTTAATTATTATCACTTGTCATTGTTTTAATCAAGTGCTTTTACCATAGTTAAGTTAGGTAGTTACATTGTTACATACATTAGGACATCGATAAAACGAATGAGATCATGTGGGATGAGACAGATCGGATTGAGTTTCTGAAGGGGTGACATTGATTTCTTTTATAACAAAACGAATGAGATCGGGTCGAATTTTGAATCAAGCAATGATTATTTTTTTGTTTTTGTTTTGAGTCCATATGGGCAAGATCAGGTTTGTTTATGAAATTTTTTGATTAAATTGTGACTTTTTCTAATGTCCATTTATTAGTAAAATGAATTATGATATAGGCATGATTGAATCATACATTCGAGTTGAGTCGGATTCTGTCACCTCAATAGAGACACTTGTCTCCTCTTCATCCAAAATAATTTCAGAAATATACTTATTCCTCTTCATCCAAAATAATTTAAAAAATATACTTATTGTTTTATATTTTATTGAAAATTGAAAAAAATAAAAGGAAAAATAAGTCTTGTGCTATATATTTACATGTTATTCATTGAGTCTTTATTGATTGTTATGGACAAAGAATATAAATATAAATCAATTGTAATTATAATTGTCATAAAAATGTGCAATCAAATTAATTTTGCGTCAATAATAATTCAATCAAGTTAATTTTAATTTATAGTAGAATTAATCTATTCATAAATCCTTCTTATTCTAAATTTTGTTCCACCGTATTATCTATTGTTGATTCCGCCATTTACGATAATTACTATAATAATTTCTTCCCAAATTATTATTTCATTATTAAAACCTGTTCGGATGTCATCCGCTCGTCCCTGTGCGAGTAGAAAATAAAAAATTTAGGAGACTGAATTTTTTATTTACCACTCGAACAGTGACGAGTGGGTGACATCCGAAGGAGCCTTAATGATCTTCCTACCACACTAATTAATTACAATCTGTTTGTGGGCTCCTTCGTCAAATGAAACTTCAAAATAATATTTCCAAAACGACTTTTGTAACCACACGACGAGTGCAAATCAGAATATTTCTTCTATTAAATTTCCAAGAATTTAATGTTGCACCGTGTATACCAATTTGTGGCTTGAAATGTGCTGGATCAACGTGTAAAGGCAGAATTAAACAACTAATTATTTGAACTTTGACAAAGCAGCCTAGATATGAAATTTAAATAAATGTTTTCAATGTTCCGTACGATTTTTCCACAGTATCACGGAGCCAATTTGAGTCAGCTCGGGTTAGGTCCGCAGCTCTGCGAACTCAAAACCCGTTCGCAGTTTTTGAAAACCGTCCGATGTGCTTTGAGATTCGTACTTTCCAAATCAAATTCTTTAAATTTCGTACTTTTCAATCGCGTGCGCAAAAAATGATGCGATCGGACGGTTCCCGAACCCTGCGAACGCAAATTTGCGTCCGCAGGACTGCGAATCTCCCCTGCTTCCAATTTGAGTTCCCGTGGGAACGCAAGAGATTCCACCGACGAACAAATTTTGGAATTCAAATCCTTGTAGAATTCTTTTGCCTTGCAGAAAAAAAGATGCCAATTCAGTAAATAAATTAGCATTTTTTGACGACAGTTAATTAACGACCACTCAGGCTTCTTTCGGTTTGAAATTTGTCAAAGAAAAGTCGCATGTTTGGGATATGATTCATATTAAATTTTGGAAAGTAGAGATGCAGTAGTTAGGTCGAATTTTAAATTAATATATCCTCTGTGATAATTTTCAAACCATTGAAATTATGGCACGTATGCGGACTATTCATACATGATCTTTTTTTTTTTAGTTTGTGATAAAATTGGTAGTTTTATTTTTAACAAACACTTCTTTTGGATTATGTGATCAATGGCAACAACCTAGCAACTAATTTATGATAGGCATTTTTGTCATATAATGCTCAATTTTAAGTAGAAATGACCAACATACATGTGCATGTTTATATGTATAATATTTAAAATATTTTAAAGTTTGTGATTCTTTTTATTTGTAGAAAGTTGATTTTTTTTTAATGCAAATACGTAACTAAATGTTCACAATACATAACATGTTTACTTCTTCTTCTTTTTGATATAATTTGTTGATGACTTTAGTATAGTTTTTTACACAGAATAATATCTCAACCCACTGTGCCAATTGCCAAACGTGATTCTTCATTCCTCATATAAGTGATGTTAGAAAGATGAGTTTGTAATCTTCTAAATACTTAATTAGAAGTACAATACCAACAAAATATCTTTATATGAAAATATTAACACGGAGAGAAATATACAGTTCGTCTAACAAGAGAACAGAAAGATGTGAATTGAGAATTTGAGATGGAATAGTGGGATACTGATCAATCACGCTGGAGACATGAGACATCAACGCGTGTTGTGTCCCAGCTGCGTCTCTTGCCCTTTGTTCTGTACAAGCTACGTTGCACGGATGCAGATACGGATATCGTATCCGATACGGTACGGATGCGGAAATACATTATTTTAAAAAAATATTCACATTATATATTAAATTTTTTTTTTATATTTGACTATCACTATAGATACATGTTATCCAGTATTTTATTCTAAAATAATAATATATATTGCTATGTAGGTTTTAGAAGTAATTAAGATTAAATTAAATTTGTTATGTACGAATTCAGGATACTGCTCTAATTTAGTACATTTTACTGCAAGAATCAAGAGAAAGAATATTTCTCAATAATAAGTCAAGATTATAAAGCTCTTTCTTAGCTTTCCAACGCACTTTGAATAAGCTTAATCGGAATTCAGATGGATTATGATCAAAATAATGACCGCTGTGCATTGAAAAATATCCCAATCGTATCCTGTGTTGTATCCCGATCGTATCTTGTCATATCCCGACCGTATTCTATCGTATCCCAATATTAAAATAATACAATACGCCACATGAAATATCTAGTGCATATCACACCCGTATCGCACGCGTATCCGCATCAGATACGTATCTGCATCGGATACGTATCCGATACGCAATGCGGCATGATTTTGAAATATCCGAGCAACCTAGTGTACAAGTGATCATTTATTTTATGTGATTATTTCAAATCATTAAGCAAATGCATTTTAGTAGTATACCAGTATGTTATCATTATTGTTTTTTTTTTAACCTTCTTTTATCTCCTTTAGTGAGACTACCAGGCTGAATGTAAACATTCCTTTACATATGTTTTCCTTAATTACATGTGAAAATTATGGAAAACATCGAGACATGCTTGTCGTTTAGCATCTCATTAGTTTCTTTCAAACAAAACTAACCAAAAAATCTGATGAAATAGTACATAAGATCAACAAAACAGGAAAAAGAAAGGCACGATATTGTGGGGATTTTCATTAAAGCTCTATACTAGCTAAAATTCACACAAAAATGCAACAACATATCACGTGACTTTAAGAAATCTATCTTTAAACAACAGCAATTGCTCCCAAAACTCGTTTGTTATATACACAGGCCAATCTCAAGTAGCTGCTGCATTGCTTATTGAATAAAAGGTCTGCCCAAGTAAAGACATGTTTTAAGGCTGTTTCACGCAACAAATTGATTAGATTACAGTAACGCCCTTGTTATGTGAGGTACTAGTTTATCTATAAAGAAATTATTCCTGATTCTTTCTTAGAATAAACTAAGCAAATTTAACTTGTCCGAGAATATATAAAAGCATGATCATACCCTAGCCTCTCTTAGTGGGGCCTTCAAACTTTTCTCTTAGCCGTTCATACTTCGCAAGTTCCGACGAAGAGAGAGATGGTGATATCTCAGTCAACACCTGTCAAATTGTTTATTGATATATGTAATAACAACCATGAGAAAATTAGAAGGAAAAAAAAAAATTAACCCAGTGGTACATAACAACAACAACAACAACAACAACAACAACAAAGTCTTTTGTCCCAAACAAGTTGGCGTAGACTAGAAATGAATTCCAGATTAGATTGAATTTTCATAAGATTGGCTGAATATTTATGTTGGCTCGCCAAACCTATCACAATCCTTCTTTTTTCCGAGCTTGGAACCGGCTATGTAAAACATAGGCGGGGTTCCAGTGGTACATAAAGAGGAGGAATTTTATCACCTTCACAAAATCATCGAATTCAACCACCACGACATCATTCTTGTCTTTACGAGCTGGAGAGTCCATGCTTTGTTCAGAGACCTATGTAAAAGAGTGTGCTCTCATTAACTAGGAAATAAGACAGAAGTGATGGCTAATTCCAAAAATAGAAAACAGCCTATCCAATACAAACATTTTGTTCTTTTCCTAACACCTGAATTTACATTAGAAGATTTATAGAAATAACCTTGCGCTTGGCAGCATGGAACCAAGCATCAGCACACAACGCGTACATATCAGCACCAGTGAAATTTGGAGGGCATCTCTTTGCTACTTCAAAAAGAGATACATCTTCATGTAACTTGAATTTTCGTGTGAGTGCTTGTAGAACCCTACAATAAATTATCAAACGTTATTTCCACTCATTTCACTGAGCTCAAAGAAGACTAGTATCCTGTAAACGAAATCCATCCATCTGATCATCAACCCGCTCAAACCACGATGCACACACAGACAACTCAGTGACACAAAAATATGTGAATTCACAGGCCTAATTTCATGCTAGAACATTCACGGAATAGTTATGAGAAACATAGGCTTGGGGGTTGGAACTCGGAACATATGCCTCTAATTTTCTGCTAGTAAGCCAAATTCTCACCAAAACAGAAGGTTTTTTGTAAAAAGTCTGATGGGAGCTTTCAGACTTCAACGCAATGCTGTGCCAAGAAATCCTTACCTTAACAGCAAGTGGGGAGTCGTTGCCTCATTTCGGGCGAGTAAGGAGAGATCATTTTGGGATGATGAAAATGTAAAGAAAAATATACCTTTCACGATAAGATGGATCAGTGTTAACTCCCACGTAAAGAAGTTTGTCAAAGCGGCCAGGGCGGAGAAGAGCTGGGTCTATTAGGTCTGGCCTATTGCTTGCCCCAATTATAAACAGATCCTTCCAGGGGAAAAAAATAAGGGCAACAGTTTAGGAACAAGGACCAAATATCTCAATAGACAATGTGCGCAATAAAATGCAATCATACTGAGGGAGAGGCGGGTGGGCAGAGAGAGAGAGAGAGAGAGAGACCTGACTAGAGTCATTTAGACCATCAATTTCTGCAAGCATCTGGGCAATGCAAAAAAGGAGACATTCAGATTATCAACCCAAAAATAGTTCAAGTTCAATTAGTTAAACAAAATTTTACAACAACTAATTTTATACCATAACTGCTTCAATACCTAGACATACACAAACTGGTATGTAAGGTTCGGTACCAAATTTAGTCAAACAAAATATAGGTCACATGGCAGGTGATGAATTCTCTTGGGATTCAGCTTTGACATTATTATATTCCATCAATATTTAGGATTAAATGAAATGAAGACAACTAGAAACCAGGATACCTGAGAAACAACTCTATCCATGACTCCACCAGAATCACCAGCAGCACCTCGGGCTGGGGCTAGTGAATCCAATTCATCAAAGAAAATGACACATGGGCGTGCAGACCTTGCCTAATAAACAATCAGAAATTTAATGTAAAAAATATTCTACAGTTACCAGACCAGTAGGTGCTAGCAAGTAGCATGCCAAAATAAAGCAAAATAAAACTGATTACAGGATCCCTCAGGATAAATGTTCATAAACAAAATACAAGTGTTTTTCCAAACACTGCCCATTTGGAAACATAGTACCTTTTGGAAAATATCTCTCACATTCTTTTCTGATTCTCCTATATACATGTTAATCAATTCAGGTCCCTTTACACTTAGAAAGTTCAAGGAGCACTCTGTTGCAACAGCTTTCGCCAGTAAGGTCTGCAATAAATTGTTGGCGATGAACTTGGTCAAACAATATATTAAGAATATAATATTGTGAAATAAGAAACAAAAATGCAGAAGGGAATAAGATTAATTATATAATAAATGACTAACCTTACCGGTACCTGGTGGCCCATAAAGCAGGACACCTGATCGTTTCCTCAATCCAGACGAGAACAGATGTTTGTGCATGAGTGGTAACTGACATGATAAGCACACAATTTTAACAAAGTTATGAGCTATGACATATATGTGTTATTAACCAGTAACCACCACCTGTAAGTGAGACATTAATTCTTATCATTTAGTTAGGATAGATTGTTTTTCCCAACTCGGTACCATGTTGCGCAGACAAGCTGGATGGTGCCACTAGAAGGATAGGCCTGAGATTGATTTTCATGTTTTGTATTACTGGGTCTCATGTTGTAATGTGGTAATAAGCTGGAAGATCAGCTATGATGCTTTGCTTGTGTTGGTGGGTCTCATTATTTCAGCATCATTTATGATTGAATGCAGTTAAAACCGGGGATCTAGAGCATATAGACTGGAGGGTGCAAGATTTTTTGGTTAGGCTATTTTTTGTTTGTTTGAGCGTTTCACAGTAAGACATGATGTAAAAGTGTAAGGTTGCTTCAGACAATTACTGGTCAATTGGTAAACTTATTGGTTTCATAACAATGTTCCTCAAGGTATTTCAAATTTATATTAATTTAATATGTCTATCATTACATTGCATTACCTCCATGAAAATCTTGTTTAGTCAACTACCTTCTAATTGAATTACCAAATTTCAACTTAATAATCACCTGAACTGTGTCCAAAATTGATTTCTTCACATCCTCGAGACCACCAACATCTTCCCACTTAACATTAGGCACCTGAACAGCAAAAGTTGCCACAAAGAGATTGCAGAAAAGTAAGATCATTGAAACTGATTTAATAGAAAAAGAGAGAAACTACAGGATTGAGGAAGATAAGCTTTACTTTTGGTGCACCTAGTGCAGAAGCATTTCTTTTCTTTGACCGGTCAAGAACTTTCAAAAAATCTTCCTTTCTCAAACCATCCTCTTTCTCTAAACCATTGCCTTCATTCTCAGTGCTTTTCTCACTATTTATAAAAGCTTCATGCACCAAATTAGCTGCAACATCTGCAAATAAGGCATCTATGTCTCTAGCCATGAAGCCTGAAGTCAGTGCAGTTGCTTCTTTTATCAGCTCTGGATTCATACACTGCAGAAGAAATGACAATTCTGCATGAATTTACAGATTAACTTCTAATTTCCTCTGAGAAGTTTCATGCAAAATGAAGAGCTGAATAAAAGCAGCAAAGTAAATGCATGAATATAGCACAAGTATTTATGAAGAAATGAGCAGAGATGTGTTCATGTGTTATGGATGACCGGGCATCAACTAAGATAATACTAACAAGGGCCATATTAAGATAAAAACCCATAAAGATGTGTAACTGCAACCATGAAACTACAGGAGCACAGTGCACATACCTGATTGGTTGTCTTTATAAAGGTACTAAGCTTTTGTGTAATCATAGTAGATCGTTTTTCTTCAGTTAAAGATTCCATGCTAATCTCATGGCTAAAACACCGCCTGATTGCAGGATGCAGACCTTCTGCAGTATCAGCAGATGCGACCAGGATAATTTGATGTTGGTTTGAGCGCTCTGGTTGAACTAGAAACTGCAGTAGAAAAAAATGAAGTTAGAGCAATTTCAGACATAGCTATTACCACCAATGCTGCTGCAATAGGAAATTGACATATAAAAAGGATGGCAAAAACACATAATTCAGAACAATCAAATACATGACGGATCAAAGCGAGGATCATGGCAGGTCACCTAACAGACCCTGATACTTAAAACACCCACAAGCTCACAAAAAGAACAAGATTTTGTCTTCCAAATTGTCTGAACATGACCTGACACAAATGACCAAAGACCCAAAATTATCCTGAATGAAATGACCAGAGAATGATCAAAGTTGAGTGCCCTCAACTTTAGCCAACGAATACTTGGATAAATTGAAACAGTAACGACAGCCTACAGATTGTATGCTACATGGGGCTCCCATTGGATGAAATAATGAAAACAAGTACCTCTGATTGGTAAGAAATGACCATCATGGAGAATATCAGTCCAAAAAAACTTGGGACAGAATAAGATATGAGAGCAACAATATCCTTTATTCCTCTTACGGCAAAAACTTGTTTGAACAATTGACCACATTTAATTTTACATTGTAACTAAAGCACACAAGTCCCTCTCCATATAGTGCCCAATGGGGCTTCAATTTATGGCCTTTTGAAAGTCATGCTAATATCCTACCAACTTGAGATACTAGTTATGCTGAAAAACTCAAGTTTTGTTCATCAATTGAACCAGTGTTATGCTGAAACTGCTTACAAGTTCTGCATTTACAGTTCCATTTGTATGTAATTCGTCATCCCTTGGGAATGGTTCAGTGTACTCCCTGATGGTTGATGAGATCTCCATTGCAACTCCAGCTTGGTCTGACGATGGACCCTCATTTGAAGAGAGATTAACAAATGCATCAAAGTGTCTGAGTAGCATTATACAAGGTGAAAACCTGTTGTTTTAGCAATAGAAAGATGTAAACCAACTGACTCATTATCTTTGATATTCTTGTGCATTGACACGAGTCAAGAAGACAGAAATTGGTTGAAATTTGTTAGCAGCTGGAAACTATGAGAAGTTAGATACCTAAATTTAATACCTATGAGCAGCTTTAAAAGCAGCAGCAAGTGCAACTGATGCACCTTTTTCTGAGGAGGTTAGCATATCATGACAGCTGTACTCTACAACATGAAGGCCAGTGTGCCGAGCAATGTACCTGACAACTGTCCTTTTGCCACAACCTGTCCATAACATAGCAAAAAAAAAATTCATACTAAATGGCAAACATATGCAGTTACAGAATAGAAAAAGATTACCGTGATCACTGTATTTGTCAGTTTGATTATTGTACACATCAGTTCATTTACTATCTACTAGTACATGCTGGTTGGTATTGCCAGTACACTACATTTCAATAAATCTATTTCCTTTTCCAATTATATCCTTCTTCGTCTGGACTAGGTTTAATTACATCTAAGGCAAGCAGACATTGATCAAATTCCAACAAACTAATGTCTACATTGAACCTTGTCACTAAAAAGAGAAAGAAGAAGAAGAAGAAGGTCATAAAGCATTATCACCTATTTTCCAAAGGGAAAAACAAAAAAATAAACAAACATTAATCTGATAAACTTTAATAAAAAAATAAAAAATGCGAAATTACCGGAAGGCCCATACAAGAATAGAGCAACACGAAATCTTGAAGACAGATCAGAGGGACAGATTGCCGGTGCAATAACAGATGACAAAGTCTTGACCGTTTCACCCTGCAAAGGAATCTGGTCTGGTGAACTGTATAATAAATTGTATGGAGGGATTGCAGATGGGGCAGCTCCACCTAGCACAAGTGCCGTTTGACAACAGTTCACCCGAAGAACTGGCTCATCAGATGGTTCCATTGAGGTTACCTATCAATTATGACAGGACAAAATCACAATCAGTAACACCAAACTTGCACCACTGATAGCTTTGATGGAATTAAATAACATGCAGGCTTATACTACAAGATTAGGTTCCTAATGAAACTTTTTTTGGCTTAAAAGGACCCACCACGTAATAGTATGCTGACAGATAATATTGTTTAGCAACATCAAAAGATATACTAATTATATTTAAATAACTAGCTCATGTATATTGCTGGACTAGCCTAGTATGTTCTGGTCAGTCCTTTACCAGTACAACCAATACTTTGGCAATGGCAACCAGAAGTCGTGCAATAAATTGGCATAAAAAAGAGACATCCCAATTGAGCAGTTAATCAAGATGGCAGAGGAAAATAAGATAGACACATACCTTAAAATAGATCAAATCATCTGATCTCCTATTTCCACTCTTTCCACTACAAGCAATGCACATTTCTGACCCGCAACTCCAGACTTTACGCACACAAAAAACATCCCCCATTGTCAGAAGCCGGTCGACTTTGAAAAACTCATTTAGTGCTGAATCAGTCATGTTCTGATAGTCATTCAACTCAAGTGGTGAGTTTCCCTTGAGAGATGATAGCATACCGCATTCTGGAATTTTAACAAAAGATACCCTCAAGTGAGAGGCATATTTCGGTAAATTTGGCCAAGGAGCAACCTCTATTTTTACTGATAAGTCTTTTTGAGTCATATTTTCCCCCTCTATATCTTCTTCTTTGCTTTTAAAATATTTAAATAAGTTTTCTTCGGTAAGTAGAAGCTTGAGGCATGATGTATGCAGCCCCAGATTAAAGGCCAGTAATGGGCTCATAAAACCAACCTCTTTGGCTTTATTCATGATTAAGTCAGTTTTTATGGGATACGTGTGATAAGGTAATACACCCATTACACGATGCAAAGGTGATTTTAGGGACATTGAATCAAGTTCTTCTGCATTTTGAGCCGTTGAATCCAGGATTGTGATCTTAGCTATTCTTCCGACATTAGTCTCTGTATTTTTTATGAGAACCTGCAAATGGAAATAATGCAGCGGATTATGAGAACCTACATAATAAAAGTTACAATGGTCTCTAAATTCACTCTAATTATGGCTTCTAAGAGCATCTCCACTCCACTTGAAAGAAATCGGAAGTGCTGCGTAGCAATTGTTATAGCAAAGTCATATTACAAGAATGTGAACAGTTGCTAGTTCAGGTTGTCATGACAATTGCAGCGATATACAATTTGACATTGTAAAATAAAAAAATGCAAACGATATTGCGCAAACAAATATCCTATGAATTTGTTGAGAGAATTGAAAAAAATCCACCGATGTGCATTTGAGGAAGGGGATGATATAAGTCCATTTGTGAACTAATTTGTCCCCAAGCTCTTGAAAATGTCCCAAACAAGCTTACCAAATTTTATCCCTTATCCATTTCTTTTGAGAAACAAAAATCTTACCGCCTAACCATATCCAACAAACACTATATAGTTCATTTTATGCAAAATTGCTCCCCTAAAACCCCTTCAGTCCAAAATTCCTGATAGAAACCAAAAGGCGACTATAATACTCACAAGTCACACAGTTCATCATACACACTCAAACATGAGAATATAATCATCATCCTACTATTCTTATTAGATTAATTAATTTGTTTCATCGCATCTCTACCCAAGTCATACAAAATTTTAAGAAATGAACGGCAAAAAAAATTACCAGGGAACCAGTAACAGTCTCCAATTGCCTGAGTACAGACGTGGAGACGCAAATAAAAGAAGAGAGCTCGCTAAATTCATCACTGCACGAAGAAGCATCCGCAACATCATCAAACCGGAGAATCCCAGCCGTCAATTTGATCGATTCGCATATCTCAAGGCACCGTCGGTTCTGAGCTGAATCGTCGAGCTCAGTTGCATCTAGCGATTCCGAGGGACTAAGCATCGAATCGAGTATAGCTCTTGTCGAGGCGAGTATCAATGGCTTGCGACGCATCTCTACCATGAAATTGGTCGACAAAACAATTTTGGTTATTGGTGCCAAATACGGTAATTGTTTACTGTTTCGGAAAGAAGCGTCGGACGGTCGGAGTCGGCACTCGCAATTCAATGCAACAGAAGGAGAGAGAGAGAGAGAGAGATTGACCCGTTGGGTTCGTGCTAACAGATCGGATTGAGATAATAAATTAAAAAAATTCTCGAATCATATTTCTAACTGTTTCAATTTGGGCCGAATTCTTCATTGTCCAACAAATAATAGAACTCCAGATGAAATTCAGCCATAATGGGCCTTTTTTAATTCTTCAATAATGCTAATGGGCCTAGTTGTCTTACTTTCGTTTTACCATGATTATTCCTTGGAATATCTGAAAGAATCCTAGTCAAATTTATCCTAATTCATAATATCTGCAACTGTTTGGTAAACAATTTTCTCTTATCAGTTTAGTCTTTGGACATATGTTATATTATACATGTTATCCCTTTTTGTTTAATTTCTAATTTTCTAATTATTTCCAATTATAATTTATATCCTACTCAAATATTTTGTTCTGCTCACTAAATTAAGCTACCTATCCTGCAGAGACAAACTGAACAGCTAGTAAATTTAAAAGCGTAAAGATATAAAATCACCTAAGCTTGCTTGCTTTTATTCAACATATAGAATTATTAATAAGGATACATGCCATTCATGATTACATCAGGCTTTCATGCATGACTTACATTGAAATTAAGAGCATGCTCTTCCTTCCTTATACTATCATTTAAACCAAAGACTTTCTGATAATATAATCACTATGGGTAATTGCCCCAAAACTGGGACTGGAGAAGATCTACAGTTTTCTTGTCTAGCATGAATGCCTTGGCTAGGATGTCATCGGAGATGGGAGGCTTCGATCCGAAAACAGCGTTGGCAATTGTTATCACGCCAGGATTCTGACTGCTCAGACCAGACAAGGCCACGGCATTCGCTAAGCCGCTGTTAAACTGGAAATGTATCAGTCCTTCGGGGAATACAAACACATCTCCCTTCTGAAGTATCTGCAACAATCAATTCATACACCAAAAGTTTATTAGAAGGTTCAAGACGAGATTAAGATTTCCATTTGTCAAATAGTATCATTCAATTGCTTGGGAAAAAAATGACGATGGCACTGTTTAATTATGTGCTATACACGTATACTGCTAATCTGCTATTAGATATATGCTGGCAATAGTATTGTCCTTTCAGGTTCAGTAAGTAATTAAATATTTACTAGACTGTTATTTCATTGAAGTACATACATATATACATACCTTTGCGAAGAGCTTGTTGTCAGGGTTAGATGTCACGAACCCGACCGACAGGGTTCCTTCAAGCACAACCAGGATCTCAGTGGCCCGTGGATGGGTGTGTGGTGGGTTCAGACCATTGGGTGCAAAATCGATACGAGCTAGGGATATGCCGAGCGTGTTTAGACCAGCGATTTGTTGCACATTAACTGGAGTTACTGCTGAACCCATAGGGTTCATTGTGTTGCCTGGCCTGTCGAGGCCAGGGAAGAAGAAATCGTTAGCTGTTGCAAGTTTTGGATCCTTGCAAACAAAGCCATTGACAAACACTGCATTCAAATAAATCGTCAGATTTCAGAAGAAAAAAAGAAGAAAAATATCTAATAAAATTTATTAACTAATTAAGTACGTCAATTCTAAATTAATCCATTATTTCTACGTACACACAAAATATAATATGACTCTAATTCATTGTGGATGTTATTTACATACTCGGAATTTCAGCTGAGTTATGTGTAAATATTAAAATATACACAATTGAGAGTAC
>CAXKVX010001895.1:0-53211 GCA_964058865.1 Eleocharis quinqueflora | reverse complement strand
CAACTGCAATATGTACTGAGCTAGCTTCACTTCAAAGGCATAAAGTGATAAACCTAATTTAACAACTCCATACTGACGGTCGTTGCATGCAAAGGCCAAATGCTAGATCTAGAATGCGCGTAATTTAACATTAAATATATGCAAGTTGCGAATAGTTTTTTTTTTTTTTTTTGAGTGCGTCACAGTTCACATGTCATTGCATATGTTCTTAAAATTTGTGAAGCAAGCAATTCTTAATTATATTATAATCCTCACCAGACACCATGTGCAGTGCAATGCAATGCATTTTATTTTCCTGTAGGAGTCTACTTCGTATTCATATTCGCAGTCATATTCTACTATGGCTGTTGATTGCTGTTGAGATATTTATTAAATATATTAATTCCCATCAAATTGCCCAATTTTCTGACAATATATGTTCAGATAAAAAGATTGACATGGTATATAACTTGCTAAAATGTTATATAACGTTTTGAAACGTTATGACTTGCTGAAACATTATATAACGTTTTGGCTGTTCGTTTGGATCTTCAGTCTTAAAACAGTCATAATTTTTTATCCGTAGCTTCGATTTAAGTCATTTTTAAAGTGTTAGAAAGATCTTGATAAACTATACACTTGTTCTCAACTATTCACTTGACTTTTTCAAACTTTTCTTCTTTGATTTTTGTATTCAAGTCTCTATACAATTCTTAAAAACACGAAAACTTTGTAAAATTCATACGTTCCAAATCCAGCATAAAATTGATAAAAACTATGAATATGGAGGGTGAATGATTCTAGGCTAAAAGATTTTAGAGGCAAGAGTAGTCGTTTCTGTGTCGTGTGGATGTCACACGATCGAAATATTCAAAGGTCAAACTAGTTGATCTGTTCTAAGTTCTAACACAGTATCGCCTCACCAAGTCACCCCCACATTAAATTCAAATACAATAACCATAAACAAAAGCTAACGGTCAGCTTGTCCAACAACTTTGTCCCAATAATTTATTCGAATATATCAAGTGAAGAATAAAAAAACTAAAAGCGCACATACAGCTTTTTTATCATTTCTTTTTGTTTATTTTTATTGGTAGGCAAATCGCCTACTTAATTAGATACCCCATCTGCTTCATTAGTCATCACCTTCCCTAATAAATTAACATCTTCTCAGAACCTTCATATACTTGTATAAAACTAACGAAGTTCTCATTACTTTGGAAGCAATAGTTCAACACTTTTAGATCTTTTAAAACTTAAAAGACTTCACTCAGGAGTTTGCATATCTACAAATTCTTTCCACCAAAAGACCACAAAAGCATACAAAGATTTAAACTTTATTGAGATACAGTGTACAGAAGAAGTGGGAGATGAACATAGAGATAATTTCTTGTTTATCTTTTCTCCTTATTGGAGTTCTTTTGGGGTCTTCTTCTCCTTACGTGAGCGCGCAATCGGACTCTTGTACTTCGACTCTTCCTACCACTGTCACTGATCTGATTCCATTTAAAACCAGTTCATTGAATTGCACCAATGCATGGAGCTCACAAAATTTCATCCTCAGGGTATATATTTTTTTATGTTTCCTTAATCTTGACAATATTTGTTTTCCATATTTTGTTTTGAAGATTTATCTGAATCAAAACTGTGACCTTTAATACCAGTATAAAGCAATACCAGTACTAATTTATTTCCTGGATGTGACCTTCTTTTTTTCCTTGAAGTCTTTTTTTTTTAGAACTGTGACCTTTAATACCAGTATAAAGCATACCAGCAGTAAATCATTTCCTGGAGGTGATCTTCTTTTTTCCTTCTAATTTTTCTTTCTTGCAAAAGGGTAGTGCTTGGGAAGTAGTTTACTTCTCTAAAGTTTCAAATAATGAGGATTTGAAGATTTTTAAATTTAGTTCAGAAAGCCTACTAATGATCTAACCTGCCAATTTGTTTTCTTAGTTTGGAGAAACTGCCCCAAACACATGGAGTTTTGTTCTGTCAGCCCCTGACAGAGGGACTTACGTCTCAGTCGGCTTCTCCGATAAGGGTAGAATGCAGGGGAGCAGCGTCATGGCCGGTTGGATGTCATCCAATGGTGGTCCCGGCGTAATTAAACAATATTACCTTGGTGGATATAGCTCAGGCAACTGTCAACCTGACCAAGGAAGCCTTCCTCTGGTGTCAAATACGTCAGTAATTGTTTCACGATCATCACAGCTTTATCTTGCTTTCCAGTTGAACACTGCACAACCTCAGTGGCCGCATTTGATTTACGCGGTTGGACCGTCGGGCAACTTGCCCTCGAATAATTATCTGCCTGAACATTCTAGCAAGGCATCGTCTTCTATCAACTATGCAGCAGGTAGGTGATGGAAAGAGGGCACCTCATATTTCACATAGCACTTAATTGACAGTTGTACACAATATAAGATGCAGAGAAGCAAACCTCAATTTCAAATATCTCCACCCCCAATTGACAAGTTAATCCCTAAAAAGTTTTCATCCATAGGTGAGGTCAGAACAATTTTACCAAAGTGTGAGCAAAGGTATCAAGTATTATTTTTGTTAGAGCAACTGGTTTTCTTGATCCGGAGAAAAACTATAGAGAAACTAACAGAAAATGAAATCTGAAGCAAATAGCTTAGAAACCAGAATAAAAGAACTTTTTTTATTGACCATATTATTTTTATGCCAATAGGTTCGGCTTCTGGGGCTGGCAGTGGATCATCATTCGACAAGGCCAGATGGCACGGTTTCCTGGCAGGACTGGGCTGGGGCATACTCATGCCCATAGGAATCATGATGGCAAGATATTTCAAGAAATATGATCCATTCTGGTTCTATGCGCACATCTCCATCCAAGGAACCGGATTTGTACTCGGCCTAGTTGGAATAATTATCGGGTTTAGCCTGGAGGATGATGATGGATTGAACAATATTGATATCCACAAGGCCATTGGGGTTATCATCCTTGTCTTTGGAGCTCTTCAGGTACTTCTTTTTCTGAAAAGAAAGAGTACTGATTCTAATAATTTAATGAGTTGAATTCGAAAGAAAATTTTATAAGTTCCTATCAAATTCAAAAGATGTAATTAAGTTATAATATAAATAGGCAACCGTCACAACTGAAACATATTTTGAGAGTAATTCTTGGAATTCTAAACATGTTTATGCAGGAACTAAATAATTTTTTTATCACATTCCTTGATTATAGGTCAAGGCATTCTTCATCAGACCTATCAAGACATCGAAGATCAGGAGGTACTGGAACTGGTACCACCACAATGTCGGCCGTGTGGCTGTGATCTTGGGCATGATAAATATCTTCTTAGGATTGGATATCGCAAGTGAATCAACTGGATGGAGCGTGGCTTACGGCATCTTCCTAGCAGTTTGGGGATTAGCATGCATTTTCCTTGAGGTTAAGCTATGGATGGCTAATCGTGATTTGTAGGCACTTAGGTGCTAGAGGATTAGATATTCTTACGTCTCTGCTTCATTTTTCGCATATATTTTCGTGTTGATCTTTTATATTTACATTTATTTTCGGGTTTTTCCCCTGTTGTGGAGACCATACCTGGCTGCTATTGTATTCATTTCTTATATATGAGGATGGGATTTTTGTAGTTTTTGTATGATTCTCCATTTCTCCTCCCCACTTATGCAGTAGTATAGATAGTTCCTTGTATGATTCATGCCGACAAAGATCCATATGCACAGCCTTGTGTACTGAAAGGGTACAACAGAGAAAACAAAGGACAGACAACCAATTATTATCAGAAGTCAGAACTGAAAACAAAACTACAACTGTGTGATCACCTAAAGCAAAAACTTGTAACTTGCTTTTAGGACGCAGTCACAGCGTCCCACGTTTGACCTCCATTACCTTGACTGACAGGTCCTACGGAATCTTAACTTTGGTGGCCCGTGGCCCTCACCATTTTTAACCCATGGGCTTTTTTAAACCATACGTTAACACGCTAAACCAATCTTGATACACTTTTAGCCCATGGATCTCGTCACGTGGGCTTTTCATGATAACCAAAACAATCAATGGCATTGGCGTGACCTGAAAGCCCAAGGGGACCAGATTCTCTGCGCCCAGTTTTTTATAAGAAGTGCAACTCTTCCGCAGAGGATTTCGTCTGGTCGATTTCTCTCAAGTCATATTTAAATCATCCATGACTAATCTAGACCGTCTATAAAATTAGACGGTTCGACTAGTATAATGTCTACAATCATGATCGTACGATATTAAATGCACGGTCCAGATCAGATAAAGCGATCCTATTGAATCGAGCAACTAACGACGACTCCACGAGGCAAACCTAAACAAATTGATTCGGACAATCCGCATTTTACCAGAAAATTCTTTTCTTTTTGCGGAAGGTTATTTAGGTTTGAATTGAAAAAAGGAAATAGACGATACATAACGAGAAAAGCAACAGTTCTGTCGGTTGAAGCGTGAAAGTGAGAATTGTGATTCGTACCAGATAACTACTGGATCTTAGAAGCTGATCTGAATCCAGAAAGAAAGCCCCGCAACTGATTTCCTTTTCGATCTTTTTTCAAGCGGAGAGATCTAGGGAACGAGGATCCTCTTTCCGAGGCGAATTTCCGATTAAGGTTCGTTAGCAAAATTGTCCAATTGCAATCAAGATATACTGGTTGACCTTCAATTTAGGTCGTGTTTCTTTGGATTTTAGCTATATTGTATGCCACTCTGATTAAACTAGCAAAATGCCGTCTTATTCTTGGTTTCTGGTAAATACTTGGTTTGAGTTCAGTTCCATTGCTGAATTTGCTGAATTCTGAAAACTTGTACTTAGGAGTATATAATTTTGGTGCTGTTATCACATGTTACCAAATTTCATGAGATGGAATTCTTTCAATCTAAACTTCAGTCCTAACTTGTACTTGGGACTTCAATGTTTGTGTTATTTAATTAATTTCCTGAAACTTTCAAATTGGTTGAAACAAAAGTACTGTAAGAAGTACTACCATATTTCAATATAGGACCCATAAAAGTACTAAAGTGTTGTGCACATACCTGTATAAGATGTACATGAGCCATTCTTGATTATACCAGCCAGGTCTTGTTCCTCAAGCTTTTGCTAATTTGTTTTTATAACATTGTCTTAGTGTGACCCATAACGTTACCAGTTTCATCTGATACTGATATAAACTACCTTTTTTCTTCACTGGGCAACTTCTCTCAAGTAAGATTGCATCTTTTTTTTCTCTTTTAAAAATATATATATATATATAATTTCTTAATGATGGATATTCGTTACATGTAGGATCATCAACTGGTGGCTTCTCAGAGAACAATCCAGGCCTCTTCAATATTTCATAATTAACAATCAAGATTTTGTTGAAATTGACAAGCAAACATGGGGAAGCCGTTGATTTATGAAATTGTGGAGAAACCTGCCAGTAGCACCATAATTGCCATATGCTCCTTGATATGGTATTATATTCAGAAAAAGAACATAAGTTATGGTGATGTGGGATTAAGCTATGATAATATAATGGATGGTCAGTATTGGAGAATAATAACCTCCAGTTTCTCCCACATTAGCATACTCCATTTAGTTTTCAACATGAGCGCCTTATGGAGCCTCGGTATAATAGAACAACTAAAGAACATTGGCCTCGGTGTGGAATTCTATCTACAATACACCCTTGTCTTGGTAGTTTTGTCAGGTCTTTTAGTTCTTGGATTTTACCATTTGCTGATTCAGAAATTCAAGCTTGAGCATTTTAAGCGAGTCACTGCTGTAGGTTATTCATGTGTTGTTTTTGGTTGGATGACCATTTTGGCAGCAAAACAACCTTCTTCAAAACTGAACCTATTTGGAGTTCTTTCTCTGCCGATTAGTTTTGCGCCGTTTGAGTCATTAATTTTTACCTCAATAATGGTGCCCCAAGCAAGCTTTATTGGACACTTGTCAGGGATAATTGTAGGATATGCTATTGCGTGGGGGTTGATTCATGGGATGAACAATTATTGGGCTGTTTCTATACTTGGGTGGATTGTGCTGCTTTTTGTATGGAGTTTGAAGAAAAGTGGGAAGATTGAGTTAGGCTTTATTGAGATAGAGCCCGTCGTCGCTGAGTCGTCGGTTGGGTTGGTGGCTGGTAGAAACTCTAGGAGTTTGCAGATGGAAGATGAGCTTCCTTTGAGAGTTGCACAAATATAGTGTTCAACAATTCTGGCGCAATATTTTGATTTATATAATTCTGTAAGTTCTATTGTCTTTCTGGCTTTTAATCAATTGCGTTGGGAAAAATAGTTCGTGTACATTCATGAATTAGATAAATTGTGGCGTTGTAATTATAAGAAATCCTCAGGCTGATTTCCTTTTTGCTCCTTGGAAAAGAAAAGTAGTAGATGTAGATGTAGATGTAGATGGACCCTACAAAACTAAATATGGCATGTTTGTTGTACCTCGAATTCGAATAATCAGGATCTACCGGTTGCCTTTTGAAGTTCAAGGCGAGGCGACTTTAAGTGTCAACGGTTCAACTCATATTTACTTTTTTAGTAGTTGGTAATGAACTAATGATAACATTGACACAAAATTCCAACCTGCTGAAATAATTCATTAATGAAAATCACCATCTAGAGAGTATAATAACGCGAACTGATACTTCCCATCAAACCTGACCTAGCCCAAACTCGTACAGACATGATTGATTACACTTCCCCTTTAACTACCACAGAGATAATTCAAGTAACCAAAAAATGTTTGTGGTTACAAGTTTTATTTCCTTCCAATTACAACATAAAAGGATAGATCTGGAACTTCAACTATACCGACTGCACACAACGCCCTTTTAAGCAACTCCAAATTTTGTGGCCTCAAAGTTCGTCCTGTGAATTATTAGAAAATATGAATTTTATTTTATTTAAAATTTCAAAGAACAATGTAAACACATAAGAATATTCTGTGTTATGAACTTACATGGTAGTCATCCATATAATCCCTATGATGGCGCTGCACGCAAAAATTCCATTTCACAAATCAGTTCATTTTTTTATTGGATTTAAAATATCTCACTTCAACAGACAATTATAAAGTTCCCCAAAACAGAATTTCCAAAAGATCCTCATTCCCACCTGAGATATTCATCTCTAAGCAATAAAGCTTACTTCAAAATAAATGGTGATAAACCATCATCATTCTTTCCCATCATGAATCAAGTGAGAGAAGGGCCATTTTTGGTAGTTTTGATAGAGCATCAGCATTGTTCAACAAACAATGTACTTGTCTGTATTTATTGAAACAAATGAGAAAAAAAGTATCTACCCGTTTGTATCTATCCTTGTGGCGGTCACGATAACGATCATGTCCCCTCTCTCTTCTCCGCCTCTCTCCATCTTCCCGTGCCCTTCTTGCTTCCTATAGTCATACACAAATCTTTTGATTTAGAGATCATGAACCCAAAAGCTATAGCATGGTGATAACTAATGCAGTGTTCTACTTGTAGGATAGGAATGTCTGAAACCAGCTAGGAGAGAAAGACCATAGTAGCCCTTTCATTAAATTAAGAACTTCCAGTCATGTTGTGAGGTTTTCTGCTGGAATGTCAATGGCTAGTTCACTTTAGACTCATTATGTAAATAAATGCATAACACCAGCTCGAGGGAAAGAACAGAACAAATAAAGATCCAGCTGTCGTCACCTGACTTGAATGATATGCAACTAAGTCAGACTACCTCTATTACTGTGGAACATAAATGACAAATTAAAATTAAATATCTTTTATTCACTAAGTATACAGTTAAATATTTTAATACAGAAAAGAAGATAACAAGGGACAATAGCTCACTTGAGAAACTAAATTTTACTCAAAAAATAAAAGATAATTTGTGGGATATTCTAACCTCATCTTCCCTAGCTTTTCTCTTCTTTTCAGCTTCTTCAAATGCTTCCTTCTCAGCCTATTATATGAACAAAAATAAGAGGAAGAGTAAAAATAAGTCTAATTTTGGACGAATAACATTTCAATGTCGAAGAAAAGGGTATGTCTAATTTTGTATTTACCTCCCTATTAGCACCCCAAGTTTCTTCTGCAACATGTTTAGCATAGTCTGGATCGTCACATATCAAAATGTTGTCAAAAACTGAACCAGCCTTTACCTATAATTAAAAGAAGGTGTTAATTTACAACAGTCTCTTAGTTATGATAAATTAACATGATAAAATATCTATATGCATCTGGAATATGTTTGGAATTAGTGCATTCACCTGCCATACTTCAATTCCAATGTATCTCAAAGGTTTTAACACATAGAGATCTGGATCATCTTCAAACTCTGTCAAAATTAAGAATTCCACAAACATTAGCATAAACTATTATTGAAAACAGTGACTATGGTAACTAAACAATATACAGACATAAAACCTGTCTATATTACATCACGACACTCACCTGGATTATCAATCCATGGGATCTTCCATTTACCCTTGTAGTTAGGATTCTTAATTTTCTGCATGTGAAATGCATACGAAACTTTATAAAACAAAAAAAGAGAATACAAAAAAAGAAATATTCTGCACATAGGAAAACCAACCTTGCGCTTCCAACGTCCTTTGTACGCGGGATTAGGCACCTTAGGAGGCCTCCATATGCCATCTTCATCTTCATCCCATGTATCAGGCTAATACAACAAAATATTATTGGATAAATCGAGTAACCTTTTAAGTATGGTTTTACAAAATAATAAATTTATAAATACTCTGCAAAACAAAAGGAATCTCGTATACCCCACTAGAAAATGGACAATAACAAATACTGCTCCTCTCCTAATTATTTTTGTTTTCTTTTTTACTTTTGTGGAGGTAAAACTTGAGGAAGGAACAACATTTTTTACTACATGCGGCAGAGACATTGAGGATATCATTTTTCTTCTTGGGGGTTTGCAGCATCTTGTTTTTGCAGGGATGTATGATATGTTTTTAACATTTTGTAGGACAAGTATAAATTGCCAAAAATGTGTGCTTATTCTGGTCCAATTAACAAAATAAAGGAACTTGATGTACCATTTTAGCCTTTGGGTCTGGTATCTCAGCTGGAATGGAGTCATATCCCTGAAGAATTAGAAGAGAAATATTCTTAATTCTTGTTTAATATAAAAAAGAAAAAAAACATAAGCTTATTATATACAAAATGAGAACCAGACCTCTGGTTTTATGTCATCTGGATCCTCAATATATTCTCTGTCATCCCAATCTTTTGGCTGTAATAAGAATTAAACTATTATAAATAAGGTACAAAGTACAAACTGTTGAAATGGATCATTAATATGAAGGTTTTAAAATATTAGTAGCCATATAAATTACAAAAAGCGAATGGGAAAAAATTCAATGGTGGCAGACAAGTCCTCCAAATTAAATTGTATTCCCCTGAAAAGTCGATCATGATTCATGAACCCATAAAGCAAAGGCTTAACCTAAATTACTCATCTTATAGAGAAAGTCCCCCACCCAAAAGAGGAAAAAAATACAAAACATAACACAAAACAAAAAAAAGGTACTCAGTCATTCGACTTTAAAAAAGAATTGAGAAGGACGCTTACCTTAGGCAACCATAGAGCAAAATAAGAACAGATTCATGATATTTCCTTAGTTCTTTGAAAAAAAAAAAGAACGCATGATATTCATTTGAAAATGAAAAAGAAAACAAAGTTACAAAATTTATAACCTTCTTGGCATTAACAGCTTTAATCTTTCGAGGGGGTAGAATGTCCCAGTCGGTGTACATGCTTCCAGAGTCTCTCTCTCTATTATCAACCAAAACACTGTAAGATGCATCTGGCCTCAGTATGAATGTGTAAACATGTGTCAGCTTGTCATTCTCACACTGTAGGTCTTTCTTCAACGGGTAGTTCTGCCCCTGGTAGGAGAGGATGACATGGAGCTTTTTTGTCTGGGTCCCACATAAGTCAGGCCCAAACATAAAACTGCCAACAGGAGTTTAAACTTCAATAAATAAAAACACAGAAGTTTTCATAGAGTTTTTACTTTTGAACAAAAGGATTGGCAACTAAGAATTTGGTTAAATGTTTTGGTTCTGCTTTTCAATTTTTGTTTAATGTTCCTTTTAGTAATTCACAACAGTTTGACTGCTGCCAATTAGTTGTAATTTATGACAATGAATTTTACTAAAGTAGGACCAAGTAATTAAAATATTGCACCAATATATTCATTTGTCATTTTGATGTACCAGAAAATGTGTAATCTACCACCTTGACTTTCCATATACCATTTACATTTATCCATGTAGAGTCTCTGCATGTAATTTCGAAGTCCTCATTTTACTTCTCTTATATCATCAGGGACTCTAGTATGATCATTGATTGAATGACAAAACAAAAAAGAAGGAACACCTGTAGGGAGTATCACCACCAAATTTCTTCTGGTTGACATAGCCAGAAAGAAGCTTGATGTAGCCCCCGCCACACTCGATATCTTGTTCAAACTTTATTGAATACTGCACTACTAAGGTTCGGTTTTTGTTGCTAAACTCAGGAAATTTTGCTGATATGGCAAAATGTCTGGCATCTGTAGTTGTCTGGATACCTGGACCATATTAAATTGCAATCAAGCATACAACATCAGTACAATTTAGAAGGGATGATATTTTGTTGTCAAGTATTGCCAAATTGGATACATTTCCTGACTGAGCATGCTCTTTTTGTATTCTGGTATAGCCTTTCTACATCTTATTTTCTTTCATCTCCCACACTGATAAAGTAGTAAACAATCCACATAGAGCAATTGCGCAAGTACTAAAATTTTGCTGAGTAAGAAAGTTCATGCGTATACCAGCTTTACTCTTCTAGAAGAATATGATTATACCAACTATAGGGTGTAGACGACAGAATATGATTATACCAACTATAGGAAATTTAGGAATATATAGCTAATTATCCAAAGGAATAGGTTGGTCAGGTGGTAACCGTTAAGTTTCATTAGATTTGACTTTCTCCTCCAAAAATAACCTCTCCAGTCAGGCTGAACACATACGGACGGACGGACAAAGTATAGAAACAATTGTGAGGCAGCCAATAGAGTTTGATAACTTAACAGGTCTGGCTTAACCATTTCAACTTGTGATAATTAAAAATAGAAAAATAAGGAATTGAAGACATACCTTTGTCATCAGAGTCAGCAGACCATGACCCCGCAGTATGCCTGAATGTTCCAGCTTTTCCTTCACTTCTCTTCCAGTCGGATTTTACCCATCTGTCTTGCCAATCATCTACAAATAAATATTGCCAAATTAGCAACAAATATTTCAGCAGACCATCAATAAAGAAAGAAATAAATCAGTACAGCCAGAAGTTGAGATAAAAAGCATTTCTCACTCACTAAAGTCTAAATGGAACTGGGTATAGAATTTTTATAATACCAGTCAATGGAAACGCAAACATTTCTCAATCAATACCAAAAGAAACAGCAAACAGTGATTAATCTACTAAAACAAGTTCAGTCAACCACCTTAAATCCATACTAATTTCAATAAAATCAGCCATAAATTTTACACATAGTACCACCTAGACACTTTTAAAGAAGCTGGAACTAGGAAAAAAATTAAGAACTAATAAAAATAGCAGTTATTGAGTTGAATCAGAGAGAGAGAAACCGTCGAATCGCTCTTCAAAGAAGACTTCACTGGAAGCAGGTGAGAGAAGGAGAATGAGAGAGAAGCAGAGTGAGAGAGGGGAAGTGACACAGTCAAGTGCAAAGATCGGCGTGACCCGTTTCGCCATTTCTGGCCGTGTCCCTTGAAAAGAAAAGAGAAAGCACGTTTATTTGTAGAAAGGAAGTCCACGAAAAGCACACCGCATTTAGGCTAATTACAACAATACCATCAAAAGTGTTGCTTCCCTACTCCTAGTTTATGTATTATGTAAGAAGGAACCAGATAACGATGGCATTTTAGTAGTTCTATTCTGAGAAAAGGGCATAGTCAAGTCTTCTGGCATGACTTCGTTGACTGCCTCAATTTTAGACTTCCCCACATTTTCCAGTTTTCACCAAAATGTGGTCACTGGTAAGTGGTAACTGGTGAGTGGTGAGTCGCTAAACATTTTTCTGATAATTTGTATGTTCCCTCAATTTTTGGTTTCCGCATTAACTCATTTCCGGTTCCACCATCGTCTCTTGGTCAAAAACTCAAAATACAGTCACCACGGTAAACGTTTTTTTATTATAATATGAAGACTCGTTAATCATTTGACATTTTATCATTTTTTTTAATAGTTCTTGCAAAATGTGAACCAACATTTCTATGTTAAAATCTCCGCATTAATTAGTTTCCTGGTTCCCAATTACAAATGATGTTAGTGTCTTGTAACAGAAGCACAAAATTCTATAGCTGATTGTAAGGCCAATTTTATAAGGACAATGTTTCGTAGATAGCATATTTGATATCGACTATCGATATCGATATTATTATGCACATTAAGTTGAGTTACTATGCATATTATTTGAGTTATTATGCATGTTATTTCATGTTATTTTTGTACTGAAAAAATCATTATGCATGTTAACAAAATAATGTCCATAATAACACAAATAACATGCATAACTATTTTAG
Source organism: Eleocharis quinqueflora (assembly GCA_964058865.1). Taxonomy (NCBI): domain Eukaryota; kingdom Viridiplantae; phylum Streptophyta; class Magnoliopsida; order Poales; family Cyperaceae; genus Eleocharis; species Eleocharis quinqueflora. The sequence continues at coordinate 40,626 of CAXKVX010001895.1, read as the reverse complement.
TACAAAAAATAACATGCATAATAACTCAACTAAATGTGCATAATAACATCGATATCAATAGTCAGTATCAAATGTGATATCTACGTATCAGCTCTCATTTTATAAACATGTGTCGCCTCTTATATAAAGATTAGTGAATTGTTGGGCGAAGAGATGAATAAACAAAATTGTATATTTTTTGCTAATTGATTGCAATGAAGCTAATATGAAATATTCAGTTAATGCGATTACCAATTTGCTTGATTTTGCATGATTTGCAAATGATTTGATTAATTATTTTTCATTTTTAAACTGTGGAGGATGAAAGATGAAAGTTTGAAGAATAACAAATTGATTCAAATAAGTGATTCAATAATCTGTATTAACTATGAATCAAGATAAAGATTTCAAACATAAAATTTTGATATTCTTTTATTATGAGTAAGAATTATTAGTTTGAAATTTAGCATTCATACTTGAATAATTTAAATTTTTCTGTCAGGCCTAAAAAATATCAACGAAAATACACATACAATTTTCATCTAGTTGTATAACTTGCTTTGTATGGAGTTTGCTAGTGCTCTTTTTATATATCAAATAAGAATTATTTTATTTCTGCAATTACATAGAGTTATTAGAATTTAATTCGTTATTTACTAATAAACTATAATTCAACGACTTTCAAATTATTTCATATAAACTGAACAATTAAAATTCAACCTATAAAATAATTTTGAAATTGAAGATGTATCATTCATTTCTCAATAAACGTATGAAGGAGGTCAACTACGTGTGGGGTCCCATCAAAATAATATTGCTGTGCACTGAATAATTCTTTCAATGAACAAATCATTGGCCAAAAGAAAAGGAATTAGGAATAATGAAGCCAGCAATATAAAAATTAAATAAGGGAAAAGGTTTATGCACAAAATATAAAAAGAAAAAAGAGAGGCCTTGGCTCAGTTGGCTGCTTGAATCTGCCAATTAGAGAATGACACCTCAGCAGATTTACGTGTTACATGGTGCTTAGAATTCCCAAAGTTCCCGAAAGTTCGCCGGATAACGGACCCGTCGTCGGCTCTTCTGGTGTGTTGTAGAGTGTAACAATTCGTGTCACGGGTTAAAGCAATAATTGAAAACAATTGCATTTCATTTTTTTTTTTTACTTCATAGGATATATGGTTGAAGACACCGTTTTTTTTTCGTAATAATTTGGTAAAATTTAGGCAGGGTTTATTTTTCATTTTCAATGAATAAGAACAAAACCAAACCGTGTCACATTTTTTTTGGTTGAGACACACCTTTCTTAGTGACCAATGAAATAACGTGATCACAATATGTCAAAATATGTTGATTTGTTATTTTGCTCGACCGTAAAGTTTGTATTCTTTTATCAAATGTCGATACGTGCCTGAGAAAAATCGGTGTAATGAACCTGCGCTAAGTTGAGACTATTTTGAGGCAAAACCAAATGTCAAACAGTCAGGGGGGTCTAGTGTATATCAGGAGTGCCTCTTCTGGAAGTTATTTTACAAATAATCACGTGTATTTGTATAATTTGTTAATTTCTTTTTACAAAAAAATCATATATATTTAAAAGTTTGCGTTATTTTATCTCATGGAAAAAATTATAGATCATACTCTCTCACGAAAATTCCGAATCTGTCTTGCAAATAATTGGTTATAATTTTATAAACTCCGTACTTGATCGTCATCCAATAAATTTGATACAAATATTGAACCATGTACGTTAGAAAGCGGATACTGATTCGGATATTTGTTTGTGCTCGCAGCCTCGCATTTAAATTTTTTAAGGTGCATGCCACATTAGAAAGATATATCCTTGTGATTTAATAATTAGAGTGAGACTGTAAAAGAGAAGTCAGATCAGTAATTCAAATGGACGAGATGACGAATAAAAGTAATAGACACTTAGAAAGTTAGTTTCAGTGTCATTAATGCAACAACTATAATTACTCTAGTTTATCATCTTAGATATGAATCAATTTTGTTTCTCGTCTCTGTAAATATAAGTCAATGTACTAGAAATATTTTGTGAGAGAAATCAATACACAAAAATTCAATTTCCCTTCTTCTTGTTCTTCTTCTTCATACCTTATATGGTATATGAGTTATTTTCAGCACACGCTCATTAATGACGAGTCTTACCACTCTACCTCTCCAAAATCAATCCAACATACCTATACAATCATTTCATTGCATTCAAATGATACTAAATCATGATAATCATCTTCTCTGAAAGTCACAGTTTCTCCATGTGCTAAGAGGCTATGGTATAGTGGATTTGTTTATGGTACAAAATCACCTTCAACTCCAACAATAGCAGATACAAGTGGAGCTCAGATCAAGAATCATGCACTATAAGCATGGCAACAACAAGATCAACTGATTCTTGCACGGATCTTTAGCTAATCTCACCTTCAATTCTAGCTCAGGTGTCTAATTGCCAGAAATCAACTCGTCTCTATCAATGCCTCAACTAGATGTATGAAACTCAATCTATGGAAAAGGTGTTGGATCTGAAACTCCACCTACAAACATCAAAGAAAGAAGGTCTTACCTACTATCAGTATCTGCAACATATGCAATCAATTGCATATCGCGTGAGAAGCATTGGCACGACAGTATCAGATCAAGATTTCGTGTTATACACCTTACAAGGTCTTCAATATGAATTCGATAATTTTGTCACAACACTATCTATGAGGTATATCTTTTCCTCTATGTCAGAACTCTTTGGTCTCTTGCTTGCTCACGAAGCAAGATTACAGACAAATCTCAAGAACCTATCCTCTTCTTCTGATGTTCACCTTACTCAATCTCACACTAGGACCTTGGTACATGATACAAATGCATCTCAATTTGTGACTCCACCTGGTTCCGATCAAATGGTGATTATGCCAATGGGTCTACACCTAGAACAAATGGTCAACCTCAAGGAGGTTACCAGAATAACTCAAGTTGTTTCAATTCAAATAGAGGTAGAGAAAACTATCGTGGCTGAGACAGAGGTCGTCAGAATTACTCTCAATCTCAGAATCAGTCTCGGTGCCAAATCGGTGAAACCACAAGAATATCATGTATTGGTCGAGGTAAATTCATTATGTAAAAAAAATAAAGAAATTGAAATATATCATGACTGTACTAAAAGGTTCAGGAAATGGGGTTACCTTATTTTCTTCTTGTACAAGGGGCATATTGCACTCAATTGTATCACAGGTTTGATATACGATACATAGGAGCCTCATCACCTCAACAAACACAACAACAACCTCAATAAGCCCAACACCAAGCCTTGATTGTAGAGCCATGTCCAACTCCACCTTCCAACTGGTTTCTTGACTTAGGAGTCACAACACATGTAACTCCTGACATCAATAACCTCTCCTATTCTCAAGCTTACAGTGGGTTTGATGCAGTTCATATTGGTAATAATTTTGGACTGAAAATTGCTCACAAAGGTACAACTCTTGTCAACACTAGTTGCAAATCTTTAATTTTGAGAATTTTGCTTCATGTGTCTCAAATTACAAAAAAATTGATTAGTGTCTCAATTACTCAAGGATAATGATATCATCATTGAATTCTTACCAAATCCATGTATCATAAAGGATCAGAAAACACACAAGACCATGTTGCATGGTACTATGCATAATGGACTATATTAGCTTGATCTCACCATTTCTTTGTTGAGCATCATGCACTACTACATACCTCCCTGCCTCCATCAGATCTGTGGCATTTCAGATTAGAGCACTGTTCACATGTTATAGTGGATAGTCTCAGGAAAAATAATCAAATTTCTTCACAATCCTCTAAATTCTCTGTCTGTTATGATTGTAATAAGGTTAAAGCTCATAAGTTGTCTTTTATTACTTCAACTAGCACTTCTACAAAACTTTTACAACTTGTGCATTCTGATCTTTGGGGTCCTTCCTTAGTTGTGTCGGGTCAGAGAAATAAGTACTATGTACTATTTGTTGATGATTTCAATCGTTTTTCATTGATTTATCCTTGCTCTTGCAAGTTTGATGAACCAAAATTGTTTTCTCTTTGTTGTAACTAACATTTATTTGTATTTGTCGATTTGCAAAACAAATTGTATTTTACCACTATTTCTTTATTTGATATCTTTATAGAAAAAATATAAGAAAATCAAAGGAGAGTGCAGACAGAAGTGTGAAAAATGAGCTCAAGCATGAAGAACAAGCTTATAGCATAATTTTAGATTTAATTGTAAAAAATTGAGATTGAAATGAGCAAAATTCCAAATAAACAGAGCATAGCATTGTATAACGCTATCATAGCGTTATAATGATATGCTCGCCAATTCTTCCCCAAACCTAGATCATGTTTGAGTTTGACTAAACTTTGACAGAGCAACCCGTTATATAATGCTAACTTAACGTTATAATGGTAGACAAAGAAACCAGAAAATTGGTTAAGTACCAAATTGGCAGAGCCACCAGTTACGTAACGCTAGCCAAGCGTTATAACGGTAGATCAAACAATCAGAAAATTGGCTAAGTGCCAAATTGGCAGAGCCACAAGTTACATAACGCTAGCTAAGCAATATAAGACGAGACCAACAAAATCTAAAAATTGGCTAAATACTAAATTAACAGAGCCACTTGTTAGGTAACAGTAAGATAGTGTTATAACAGTATACCTTGAAACAGATCAGAATTTGGCTAAATATTGTATTGCCAGAGGCACCCGTTATGTAATGCTAAGTTGGCATTATAACGCTTGAAGTTTCTAAATAACTTAGAGCATCTTCTTTTCTGAAACTCTTGAAGTTTCTAAATAATTATTACATCAATTTTAGAAATTTATTTTTTCTTTAATTTCTAAATACTTAATTTTTTAAACTAAAAAAAATAGTTTCTTAATCGCGACATCAGCAAATACTACCAGTGTTGTGAGAGGTCGATTAATTTTAGTCAATGATTAAGTCACGCCAGAGTTTATAAACTCTAAAGCAAAATTGCTAAATAATAAACTCATCTACATCCTTGAAATACATTTAGAACTGGCACATCAAATTAGAAACTTCAAAAATTTCAGAAATGAAGATGCTCTTACATGATAAAAGCGTACTTGTCTCAGTATAATTGTGTGCAACCTAAGGGTTTAATCTATATCTGAGCAATATAATATTTTTGGGACTCAAAAAATTTCAGAAATGTAAATGCTCTTACATGAGTAAAGTTCAAGAATTCAAGAGAATTTCTTATTTGGGTATGCTCAAGAATTCGGGACCACTTATGAACATGTTAAAAATGATCTTTTTTGAATCTACAATATATCATTGTCCAAGGCCTTGGCACTGTAGAATCTACAGTGGCAAGGAACAATACTTTTGATGTTCAAGTGAACATTGTTTTTATTGTTCAAATTTTTTTTCCCTACAATATATCATTGTCCAAGGCCTTGGCACTGTAGAATCTACAATGACAAGCAACAGTACTTTTTTTTTACAAAGAAGACATTGATAGTGCCGAAGTCACGTGCCTTCATTCATTTTTGTAACTAGTTTTGAATTATAGACCTGTCAATAAGAAATTTGGTATAACGACCTATCAGTAAATTCTCCTAAAATTTCACTCAAAAAGAAGTTCACCAAAAAGCTAATTATATTTTTTATTCGTGCATAAAAAAATATCGGTACAATCAAGTGAATACAATAAAATAAATGGAAACAGTTCTACTAAAAGGTACTTTTAAATGCGTTATTATATATTTCTTACTTGTATAATCTTCAAATATAGAAACCAAAGAAATCAACATTTTTAAATAATTTATATAGTTTACTATTTTTTTTCTTTTCTATATTTGTCAATTATATAACTATATAAACTTCAAATCTGTCCTCTTGCTCTTGCTTAGGAACGGTAATCAATTTGGGCCTAACATAGAATTCTGAAATTTATTTTTTGGTTCGTTTTGAAAATTTGACAATTTCATTTCTGATTTGTTTTAATTTTTCGGACAAAAAAATCTAACAAAACGTTCACGTCGAAGGCATGATCCGCCAAGCAAGTCGCTAACGGCTCTTCAACTCCTGCGTCACTGCGTGATGCGTCGGTGCGCGACAGCTGCGAGAGAACTCGGAGAACCCCTTGATTCATGGTCAGATTGACCGTGTCGTATATATATGTAGATATCGTGAGGTGTGTCACTGAAGCCTTCATGCAGTAACCAAAGACTGCTAAAGAAACTTGCTTCACCTTTTAAACATTCGAAATGAGGCACAGAAGATCTCCCAACCATTTGATCCTCACTCCTCAGACTAGTCGTTAATAATCTCCTCAAGCGGCTCTTTCCCCAACGGTCATATCCTTTTCCCCTTCTTTCATATACCCATCCCCTCCTCTCCTTTGCGCCCCACCCGTCTGTCTCTCTTCTCTCTCAAAACAACCAAACAAGAATCTCCGTTTCTCTTTTAACTTCTCTAAGCAAGCAAACATGGGTTTAGCGTCGAGATCTTCAAACCCATCTCTTTACCACACACGCAAGGTCTTTCTCTTCTCCAATTACATCCTCCTAGGCGCCGCATCTGGTTGCATCTTTCTTACTCTGTCTCTGCGCCTTATCCCATCACCATGCGGCCTCCTCCTTATCTTCCTCCACTGCCTCACTGCTGTCTCAGCTGGCTTTCATTGCTCCGTCGGCCCTGCCTCCTCCCACATGGCACAAACAGCAGTTTCATCTCTCACCGCCATATTTCAAGGTGCCGTCGCCTTGCTGGCGCTGACCCGCACGTCTGACTTTCTGACAGAACTGAAGTCTTATGTCAGAGAAGAAGATGCCGAGGTAATTCTGAAAATGGTCGGTGCGCTTGGTCTACTTTTGTTTGTGGTGGAGTGGGTAGTGCTTGCCTTGGCATTTGTTCTTAGACTAGAGGGTGAAGGAGATGGCAGCAACGTGAGGAGCTCTAAAGTAGGGCATGAAGAGAATTTGAAGGATTGGCCGTTTCCGTTCCAGGTTTAGGTTGTAATGTTGTGAGGTTGTTTGTGGAGTTGGGTTTCATTCATTCAATCCCTTCTTTAGTCTGATTCAAGTCATAATGATTCAGGTAGAGTTATAATTTGGTTGTTTGTTGATTCTTTATTTCTTTTGTGTAATTGGAACATTAAGAGGATTTGAGAGTGAGTGTTGTATTACTACTATGTAAGGATAAATTTCAATATAATGGCAAATTTACAATTTTGCTGAAATTGCGGTCTCCAATGTTTTCTATTTATATGATCCGAAATTTTCTGAGTTTTCTTTTGTGCAATTGAAATCTCTGTTTTGGATAACTTAGCATATATGCCAGTTACACACTCCCAATTGATTTACTGTAAAACCAGCAAAAGGAAAAAGAAATATCAATGTTAAAATAACCAGCTGGCACACTTGTGACACATGGGCTGGTACGGGCTCAAAATGGGAAGAACGAACAGGGAAAGAAATAAGCAGCAAAGGATTCGGAAGAGTTCTTCTATTTTAGATAATATTGTATATCTGTAATTGAATTTATAGAATAACCTCTGTATAGTTTCTATGTTTAGATTAAGGTTAGAGATAAATATAGGGTTAGACTATGTAACCAGAGTATCAAAAAACAGAGAAGAAAAAGAACCAACTTGTAATCCGATTTTTGATGAAATAAAACTAAGGGAGGGAAGGGAGTTTTTGGGAGTGCTGTGTTCTTATTTGTGAATATGGTATCAGAGCTAGTGTGAGATCTAATTACTCTTTCTCTCCAATTTGAATCGCTGCTAAGAGAAACCTCTGCAGCACCATGGCCGAAACTAACCTCTTGATTGAAAAACTAACCGAACTCATTAACCTACAACAAAACCAACTACTGGCAATGAACCAGCCTCATACTGCACCACACACCACGATTGTATCGCATGAACCAGCGTTACATCCAAATCTAATTCCTATAAAACTGGATGGAAAAAATTACCCTCTATGGTCTCAGGCAGTTCATATGGGCTTAAAGGCACGCGAAAAACTAAGGCACATCCGAGAATTACCCCCTGCTAAGAACGATCCGACATTCAACCGGTGGGACATAGAAGATACGGTGGTTAAAGGCTGGATATGCAATTCCTTGGACAAAAGTCTCTATGGAAAATTCCTAAAATACCCGACAGCCAAGGAGGTGTGGGACGCAATAGCCACAACATTCTATGATGGAAGCGACTCTGCCCAAGTTTACGATCTGAATAAAAAGGTAAACCAAATCAAACAAGCTGGTAGACCAATCGAACTCTATTATAATGAACTTCAGGATTTGTGGTTAGAAATTGATTTTCGACGCCCAAACCCGATGATGTGTGCTGTTGATATAGAAAGATTTGACAAATTTGTGCAAGAGTCAAGGGTGTATTCATTCCTGGACGGCCTTGACGATAAGTTTGACAATGAGCGCGCGAATGTTTTGCAAATGACTCCGTTTCCAACCCTTGAACAAGCTTTTGCTCGGGTGAGAAAGGAGGCTACACGTCAGGGTGTGATGAACTCAGAGGGTGAAACAGTACAGCAAGCTTCTGCTGCCATGTACTCGAAAGGGTACAAGGGTGTTGACAAGTCCCATTTGAAATGCTCCCATTGCGGTATGACAAAACATACCAGAGATCAATGCTTTAAGTTGGTAGGCTATCCAGATTGGTTTAAAGAAAGGCGCAAGGAGAAACATGCCGGGTCAGGACGAAGCCATGCGGTGATAGCTAGAGCAGACAACCACCAACATGTACCAGCAGGGGTGAAGCAAGGTGATGGCGTGTTTCCTGGCCGATTAGACTTAATCTCTCACGATCATGATGTGCGTAGGCCTGATCCTCTACTCCCAGGAGGTAAGAACTTCTTGTCTTCAGGTGAAAACAACAACAACATGGTACCAGGAACATGGTACCAGGAGCAGGCAACAACCCATCAAAGTGCGAGTAACATCCTTGCTGGTAACCGAATCCAACAAGACTCAGGAAGTGATAACAGCAAAGGCGCTGCACATGTAGCGCATCAGAATGGTGCAGGTAATGGGTCAGGTAAATTTAGTACTCAAGGGAAAAACAGTAACGAGTGGATATTAGATACAGGGGCAACAGATCACATGACTTTTGATAGAAATGACCTTATAAACTTTAAAACACCTAAGAAAAATGGCATAATTAATGCAAATGGAGATTGTTACCCTGTGAATATGGCTGGTGACGTAAAGGTTTGCCCAAACTTAACACTTCAAAACACTTTAGTTGTACCATCTCTATCCTCTAAATTGGTGTCGGTTGGACAATTAACAAACGATTTAAATTGCATGGTACAAATATTTCCTGATCATTGTTTGTTTCAGGATATTCAAACCAAGAGGGTTTTGGGTCGTGGTACTAGGCGAGGTGGATTGTATTATCTCGACGGACTAAGGATAGGCGAAGCACTACTCAATAAAAGCTCGGATGGAAAAGAAACCGAAATTTTAGTATGGCACAAAAGATTAGGGCATCCTTCCCTTGGGTATATGAAAAAACTTTGTCCTCAATTATTTACTAATTATAACTATGATAGACTTGTTTGTGAAACTTGTATTAAGGCAAAATGTCATCGGTCATCATATTTACCAAGCAATAATAAAGCACTTGCTCCATTTGATTTAGTCCATACAGATGTATGGGGACCATCCCCAATATATTCTAAGGCCGGTTATAGATGGTATATCATATTTGTTGACGATTTTTCGCGTATGACGTGGCTATATTTATTAAAAACCAAGGAGGAAGTAAAAGAAATTTTTAAAATATTTATAACTATGGTCAAAACACAATTTGAGAGGAATATTAAAGTTCTGAGGAGTGATAATGGAACTGAGTATATAAATCATAATATACGAGAAATATTGCATAGTAACGGCATAGTACATGAGACATCGTGTATAGGAACACCTCAACAAAACGGTATTGCGGAACGGAAAAATAGACATATTCTTGAAATTACACGAGCCCTATTAATTGAAACTAATGTACCAAATATTTTTTGGGATAATGCAATCACATTCGCTATATATTTGATGAATAGAACGCCAACACAAGTTAATAATTTTGAGACGCCATTAAAACATTTTTCAGCTCACTCAAAAGTCAACTCACTCCTAAATTTAGCTCCAAAAATATTCGGTTGTACAGCTTATGTTCACCTTCAAAAACAGTTTCGATCCAAACTTGAGCCTAGAGCAGAAAAATGCGTTTTTTTGGGTATAGGACAACATCAAAAAGGGTATAAATGTTATAGTCCAAGTACACGAAAATTTTACACAACCATGGATGTTATTTTCATAGAACATGAACCTTATTTCAAAAATCCACAAAATCCAATTCAGGGAGGGAAGAATACTAATGAAATAAGCAACGAAAGCGAATTGAATTTTGAGTTTCTAGACTATACAAAGCAGTATGAAATGATAACAACACATACATATTGTGCGCCTCAACCTTCTTGTGCACCTAATCAAGCTGAGCATAACCCACTACAGTCTAGTACATATTCAAATCCTGATATCCAGTCTCATGATACCTACCTTGCGCAAGACAGTGCAAATACAGATGCTATAGACAACCAAGCTAATGAAGATGCAACAATAGCTCCAAGGAATGAGATAATACAATCCTCCGATGATCCAGTAACACTACCTGACTCTCCTCACGAGGTAAATTTTGCTGAACCCAGATTTACATTGCCACCAAGAACAAATAGAGGAAAACCACCAAAACGGTATGTACCTGAAGATGGTAGAAAAATATCCTATTGCAAATTTTACAACCACTAATCATTTAAAAGAACCATTAAGAGGATTTGTGAACCAAATATCATTAACAACAATACCAACAAAAGTAGAAGAGGCCTTATCAAGACCAGAATGGAGAAATGTCATGAATATTGAAATAGATGCATTAAAAAGGAATAATACGTGGGAAATTACCAACCTCCCTGAGGGAAAAAAGGTTGTGGGATGCAAATGGGTATATACAATAAAATATAATGCGCATGGAAAAATAGAAAGACACAAAGCAAGATTAGTCGCAAAGGGATACACACAAACATACGGGGTTGACTTTCAGGAAACGTTTTCTCCAGTCGCTAAACTAAGCTCTGTGAGAGTTCTTCTATCTATTGCAGCAAATTTAGAATGGCCATTACACCAATTTGACGTGAAAAATGCATTTCTACATGGAGAATTAGAGGAGGAGATCTACATGGAGATGCCTCCTAGCTGTCAAACACCGAGTACAGTAGGGAAAGTATGCAAGCTAAGAAAAGCCTTGTACGGATTGAAACAGTCGCCACGAGCATGGTTTGGACGTTTTAGCCAAGCAATGAAAAGGTATGGATACAATCAAAGTGACTCGGATCATACAATGTTCCACAAGAAAAAGTTTGATAAAATCTGTATCCTCATAATTTATGTTGATGATATGATCATAACTGGGAGTGACATAGAGGAAATAAAAGAATTAGAAGGAAAATTATTCAAAGAATTTGAAATGAAAAGTTTGGGTGGTCTAAAATACTTTCTTGGAATAGAGGTAACCCGAAATAGAGAAGGGATATTCTTGTCACAAAGGAAATATATACTTGATCTTTTGAGTGAAACAGGGATGTTAGATTGCAAGCCCGTCGATACACCAATGATTCCGAACAAGAAGTTGGAAGCCTACACCGATCATGTGCCCACTAGTGTAGATAGATATCAAAGACTTGTAGGAAAGTTGATTTACTTGGCTCATACAAGACCAGATATTGCATATGCAGTAAGTGTAGTGAGCCAATTCATGCATTCGCCCAAAGAAGAGCATCTAGAAGCTGTAATGAGAATTCTTAGATATTTGAAGGGCACACCCGGAAAAGGTATAGTATTTCGGAAAAATTCACATCTTAATGTGTACGCTTATAGTGATGCAGATTGGGCAGGGTGTCCTACAGATAGACGATCAACGGCAGGTTATTTCACATTTGTGGGAGGAAACTTGGTTACATGGAAATCAAAGAAACAAAACGTTGTATCTTTATCAAGTGCAGAATCCGAGTTCAGAGGTATGGCTAAAGCAATTTGTGAGCTCCTATGGCTAAAGAAATTTTTAACTGAATTAGGTTTTGAGCCAAAAACAGAAATGAAGTTATTTTGTGATAACAAGGCGTCTATCGATATGGCTCATAATCCGGTACAGCACGAACGAACGAAGCATGTTGAGATTGACAGGCACTTTATTAAAGAAAAGCTTGATACTAAAACTATATCTATGCCATTTGTAAGATCAAATGAACAGCTTGCGGACATACTAACCAAACCAGTGATCAGTAGAATCTTCACTGACACGGTCAACAAACTCGATATGAAGGACATATATGTGCCAACGTGAGGGAGGGTGTTAAAATAACCAGCTGGCACACTTGTGACGCATGGGCTGGTACGGGCTCAAAATGGGAAGAACGAACAGGGAAAGAAATAAGCAGCAAAGGATTCGGAAGAGTTCTTCTATTTTAGATAATATTGTATATCTGTAATTGAATTTATAGAATAACCTCTGTATAGTTTCTATGTTTAGATTAAGGTTAGAGATAAATATAGGGTTAGACTATGTAACCAGAGTATCAGAAAACAGAGAAGAAAAAGAACCAACTTGTAATCCGATTTTTGATGAAATAAAACTAAGGGAGGGAAGGGAGTTTTTGGGAGTGCTGTGTTCTTATTTGTGAATAATCAATCAATTCTAAACAGGATAATATACAATAAAACCAGCATAAAAAACAAATCATCAATCCTAGATCCAATTCACACTTTCCACAAATTCAAACAAATGCTGTCAGAACAAAGATCAGAAATCAAAGAAAACCACACAATAACTACCTGAATGGTCTTCTACCAACCACCACCGGCATAGACACAGCTGAGTCAATACTAATCCCACTAGCAACTAACAGTGTCGACCGGTGCCTCCTCGACACCTCAGATGGTGCTTTGCAGGATCCAGTTCCCCATTTTATACCCTGGCCTATCCCAAAAGAGAATCGTCTCTTATCCCCGGAACGGTATCCTCTGGAGAGAAATATTTCTCTCCAGAGAGGATAACTTTTAATTCCAGCCTTTCCATCGGATCCTACGGTAGAAAACTACGAAGCTTTTAATGTCGCTTGAAAATAAAAAAGGACCTGCCCGCTAAAACTCTAGGTCACCCTACCCTGCTAATGTTCTTTCTCCCCGCTAAAATCAAAAGCACATGTCTCTCCTCAGTTTTTGTTCTTACATTAAAAGTTTGTTATTATTTATTTGGAGGTCTCATGGATGCCTTATCAAATCCTTCACATATTCTCTAAAATATGAGAAGAAAAAAAATAAAATGTAACAAAATAGGGGTATGTTGGTAAGTTTCATCCGTTCAGTGATTTTGATGGTCTTGTTTCATGATTGAGAAAGCGAAACAAAGAGATGTTATACAACAACAATCTAATACTTTGTTTATTTTTATTGTTTATGAAGGATAAGAAGTCTCAAGAAAATGATTTTATGCCTCATTTTGGTACGAAATTTCAAATAATAGACGAAGTATGGTCGATTTGAAGGAATTATGGTGGAAGGAATGGTTTTGGGGTAAGAAAAGACGCTGGTTCCAAGAGTACAAAAGATGATACAATTACTTCGAAGTTGTTTTTCTGCCGCTACGAAGGTACACGAGGAGAAGATAAGCGAGATCATATGACGAAGAATCCTCGAGCAGAGACGAGGACCGATTGTCAAGTAAGTTTACAAATAAAATTTGATAGTGTATCCCAAAAGTATAAAATCGTGGATTTTTTTTCCGAACAGGACCACTCTCTTCAAAAATAAAAAACTTGTTATCTATTATCTAGTCAACGTAAAGTGTCTGAAGTAGCATGCATTGACATTCATCTAGCTGACCGTTCAGAAATTCGATCAAAAGAGACACATGAGCTATGTAGTAGACAAGTTGGTGGAATTAGAGACATTTGTTACACAAAGATAGACCATAATAATTGCTTAGTTAACAAAAGTAAAATGCTTGCTTGGAATTTGAGTTAAAAAAAATATGGAACGTTTTGGTCCAGTATGGTACCAGTATCAGGCAATGAACAGATGGTACCAGTATCGACCATGGAAAACCTCCAGTATCTAGCAATGATCCAGTAGGCACTTCATTTGAATGAATTGATCCAGTATGGACGTTTTGAGTTCAAAAGAAATTTTGAATTCAATAGACGCTTCATTTAAATGCTGGAATTTGCGTTCAAAACAGGACGGGAATTTGAGTTAAAAAATATGGAATAAAAGGAAGAGAGATGAGTCGATAGAGGAGCAGTGTTTGGGCAGGTTTTTTTATTTTCAAGCGACATTAAAAGCTTCGTGGTTTTCTACTATACGATCCGATGGAAAGGCTGGGATTAAAAGTTATCCTCTCTCTGGAGAGAAATATTTCTCTCCAGAGGATACCGTTCCTCTTATCCCCATGCTTTTCCAGTACTGGGGGCTTTAGCTCGGCCTTGGCAGAGACTGTTGGTGCCATGTAATTCGGAACGTCTTTGGTTTGAGTTTGGGCTTTGTGGAAGTGAATTCTTGCAGCGGGTGATAATATCAATTTTTCAAGGTCCCAAATGTCGAATGAATGAAATTTTTAAAAGTTCCAACCCACCAGGCATAGTATGGGCTGACAGTGGGCCCGAAGCCCAAAACACACTCTAAATCTCAAAATCTCAAAATCGTGATCTGATCTCAGCCGTTGATACTAGGGTTTTCACCTCCCGTCCAAACCTACATAAATAGCGGGTGTAAACCTCGTCTTGTCTCTCCTTTTCTCTTTCAACCCCGCGAAGGGAGCCGCCGCTCGAGAAAAGAATCAAACAAGAGGAGATGGTATGGATTTAACGCCAAAATCTAATTTCTATTTGCTGATTACTGATGAAATTTAGATTTTAGTTAAATTCTGTGATCTTTTCACGGGTCTCGGCACCATTGCGTATCAGTTCGCGTGTTTTTAGAATTAGGGGCTTCGTATACTATACTTCCCGAGTTTTGCTTCAATGGTACGGGGATGGCCTGTTTCTTTTAGTTTTTGCAGGAATGTATTTAACTTCTGCACGATATCGATCTACCTCGGTATCATCTGTGCCGATCCTTGTGGTCTTTTATGACTACTCATTTATATTACCTTGTATTTAGAAACTGAATGCATCAATTAACGGATCAGTAGCTAAATGTTGCTTAGTGGGTCTGTAGAAGTTCGAAATGTACTGGGTTTTACTGAGCTTTTGCAATTTAAGTTGGTTAATAATGATTTCTGTTATGACCTCATAGTTGAAGCACATTAGATTAATTAAACTATTTTGTCAAATTACTAATTTTTCTAATGAATGTTGCACAGGTATTCGTCAAGGCCCACAAAAGCAGGGCTTACTTCAAGCGGTTCCAAGTAAAGTTCAAGAGAAGAAGACGTGAGTTTTTATCTCATCTCAAAATCTATATCATAATGTGAATCTGGCTCTGTTTGTAATTGGATTCTTCTGACTGTCTAACAGAGGGAAAGACCGACTATCGGGCCAGGATAAGGCTTATCAACCAAGATAAGAACAAATACAATACCCCGAAGTACCGCTTTGTTGTCAGATTTGTAAGCAACTAGTATTTCTCCAATTATTCTGTAATTTATAAACAATTTATCTGGCTGAATATGTGTTGATTATTTTTAATTCTTGTATAAACCAATTTTGTGTTAAATGTGATGTTTTTCTTCTGTGAACATGAATAGACCAACAAGGACATCACTGCCCAAATCATCTCAGCTAGCATAGCTGGAGATATGGTGCTTGCTGCTGCTTATTCACATGAGCTGCCGCACTTTGGTCTGGAAGTGGGTCTCACCAACTATGCTGCTGGTATTATTTTGTTGTTATTTGCAAGTTTGAATTGTAATCCTAGGAATCCTGCATCAAATTAGATGAGAAATAAATGTTGTGTGTATT
Source organism: Eleocharis quinqueflora (assembly GCA_964058865.1). Classification (NCBI taxonomy): domain Eukaryota; kingdom Viridiplantae; phylum Streptophyta; class Magnoliopsida; order Poales; family Cyperaceae; genus Eleocharis; species Eleocharis quinqueflora. The sequence continues at coordinate 24,606 of CAXKVX010001895.1, read as the reverse complement.
CTTCCATGACACAAACAGTATTGCATTGATTTCCATTTCCATAAGTTATCTGTTCCCCTTCTCTCTCTGAATAAGAATTTGGAAAAGAATGCTGGGTAATGATGGTGCTGTGTATAATAAGAGAAGGGACAGTTATGTGCCCATTATTTTTACTGTAAGGGCTGAATCACATGTTTTGGTATCATTTTATTAAATAAACTTACTGTATTTTTTGTATCAAAGCTTACTGCACTGGTCTTCTCTTGGCCCGTCGTGTCCTAAAGAAGCTTGAGATGGAGGGAGAGTATGAGGGCAATGTCGAGGTGTGTTATTATTAAAATATTGGTTTCCTTAATTTTGTTGTTTGAAACTTTATGCTGATTATTTTGATTTTGTTGTGGAGGCAACTGGAGAGGATTACTCTGTTGAGCCAGCAGAAACCAGGAGGCCGTTCCGTGCTCTGTTGGATGTGGGACTTGTGAGGACCACTACTGGCAACCGTGTTTTTGGTGCCCTCAAGGTTGGTCTCGTGTTCCTTTTTTGTTTTGCTTTTTCAACCATCTGTATTATGTAAACCCATTTAGTGATTGCAGCATATCTGTGCTTGTTTTTTTTCCTGGGTTTCTCTAAGAATGCTGCTACATCTCTTAACGTTTCTTATGTAACTAAAGTGCTATCTCTATCTGTACCATAGGGAGCCTTGGATGGAGGTATTGACATCCCGCACGGTGACAAGAGGTTTGCTGGATTCAAGAAGGATGAGAAGCAGCTGGATGCTGAGTTGCACCGCACCTACATCTTTGGAGGCCATGTTGCCAATTATATGAGGGTCAGTGCTGTCCATATAGTTAAATTGTATAGTTGGTTGTTTCATTATTGTTCAGTAGTGGTAGCTCTGGTGAACATATTATGTTATAACCAATTTGAATCTTAGTGTGAAAGTGGAAGCCAGATGACGAGTCAATTTTAAATCGGGCTGATTTCTTTTTTATTTGAATAATAATTTATGTTGTATCTGATGCACAGCAAATGGAGGATGATGAACCAGACAAGTACCAGGCTCACTTCAGTGAGTACCTCAAGAGAGGAATCACTGCTGATAACATGGAGGCCTTGTACAAGAAGGTCCATGCTGCTATCAGGGCTGATCCAAGTGCTGTCAAGTCCACCAAGGATGCCCCCAAGGAGCACAAGAGGTATTATGCCCTAACCGTTTTCTTTGGTTTATTTGGAAAAGCGGTCTATAGTTTGTCTACTTATTACTACAAAATGGTAAATATTATATGAATAATAAATTGGTACTAATAGAGCAAGGGTGTGCCGACTGTTGAGGATTAAAAAAAGTAGATTCTAAACACAAGATGTTATTGTTAGCTTATGGACTCAACTAGTGGAAAGTATGATTTGAGGTTATGCCGCTGTTTGATGAACTGAATGTGATTTGAGTCCAGCTTGAAAGTACTGAGTTAGCATTGCATCTGGATTTTGAAAACACACTGCTACTGTTGGACCTGTTGGTGGATCCAAATATTTTGCAGAAATGACAGTATTTTATGTTGAACCCTTGATCATAATGTTGAATTAAAAAATGCTTTACATTTTGCATATATTTTTTTATTGTCCCACTTTTGACCCAATTTTCTAAATATCAGGTACAACTTGAAAAAGCTTACTTATGATGAGAGGAGGGCCAGGCTCCTTGAGCGCCTTAATGCCATTAACTCATCCGGTGGCGCTGATGATGATGAGGATGATGAATGAGACGAGTTCATACATTATGGTTTCTAGTAATTTTTTTGTCTTTGTTGTAGTTCTGTTCTTTTGGAAATCAAAGGACTAGTTATCCTTGTAGCTCTTTTGTGTGGGCCTAGATTTTGTTGAACTCCGGGATACCTGTTTAAATTTTGGTTCATTGATTAAGGTTGAGATATTTTTATGCCCATCTTGCTTTATGTTCTTTTCCTGTTGATTCCTAGTTTGAATTTTAGGTTCTCAATCTTGTAGTAGCTTTAACTATATGATACTTTGATTACCCTAATTCCTAATTATGGTGATTTGATCAGAACAAATTTAGTGAACAAGACCAAACACACCTCTCATACTTGTAACTTGTGTGTGCAAACTTACAGTTGGCTTGACAAGTTGACATCAACTGCGGAATCCAGATTTACTATTATAATTATTTAGTCATAACATGAGGTCCTTAACTCGTTGTAACTATTACGCTACAACCCACTAATGTTTTTTCTAAAACATATCCTCGTATCCGTAATCCTATTTGACTAATGTGCTGTTTAAAAACATATCCTCATATCCATAATCCTATTGAACAAGTCAATTGATATTTGTAGTTGAAAATGATTTGTCAACCAAATGAAATACTGCTAGTGATTTGAAACGATATGCAGGAGGATTAAACCGCTGATAGTGGATACCAGAATTGAGCTTGAGTTCAACCCACAAAGTCAAAAAACACATTTTGTTAAATAAAGGGAAAATTCAAAGTCTGACGGAGAGTTGGTGCAGAGCTTGAGCTTAGGCTTGGGGAATATTTTCTCATATATGATATAACCAGTGCTATCCCTATCCATCAAGTATTGGCAATACTGCTAAAGACCGAAATCTCTATTCTCGTCCTTCAAGTTGCTATTTCAGTTTAGGAACCTCTTAGTTTTGAAAGTCTCTTTAGGAATTTATTTGTGTTACAGTGTTAGCACTGCTCAACTAATTTGCAGACTTTGCTGTACTGCCTTGCCGGAACCAAGAACAAACTTTTAATCTGGTTGTTTTAATTTCAAACCAAGTTTAATAATACATATACATTCTGCTTTTATGGCAAATCTTGATTATACAACATTACTACTTTCTATCGTTCTATTTATTGATACGTCATGGCCCTTCCTTCAAGCTGGGCTAGAATGCTGTACACCAGTACACGTCTGAGTTCTCCGAATTAACAAATTCATGACTTGTGTCAGCAACAGCTGTTCCATTCAGATTATTGTGTCAGATGAATGTGAATATAAAGTGCCGTTGGGATAGGGCCTTCACGACACTGTTTCATTCTCAGTAGTTGGCATGCTCGAGTGTTTATTTTGTGTGTGGCCAATACAGGTATTAAATTATCAATTTTATCTAAACAAGACAAAACTTGGATAATGCTATATGTATCAGTGCAGGACCAATACTAGTTGGCCACTGATCAGGCTGCTAATGTCTCATTATATTGTGATCACTGTTATCTTTAGATAATAACATCCAAGTTTTGACAAAGTCTACTACCAAATAAAGTAACATCTAAATTTCAATTAAAAAATAAAACAAGAATCACCACTATCAAGAGCATTGTAAAAGAGCGAACACTCAAACTCATATCGAAACAAACTTACCAAGGGGCTCGTATGTATCCAGGGCATGATGAGCTTGATTTTGATGTACCATCAATTGCATTACTTGATAATTCAGCAACACAATCACAAGGCTGAAAATAATCGTGAGAAGTTTAGAACAAAGAATATACACATACTTCCAGAACTGGTCAGCTTACAACATTTCTTTCAATAAGTTAGAAGATATAAATTGTCAAAAGGAAAGAAAAGAAGCATTTTTACTAACCTTAAAATCCTTGTTGAAGCAAATTCTAAGTTCTTCCACTGCACCATGTCTGCAGACAAGCAAAGGTGTTGCACCAAATTAATTTTTAATGGCTGCAACTACATCACACAATTTCTTTGTATTTGTCGATTTGCAAAACAAACTTGAATTTTATCTTGTTGTGTGTTTGAAAATTTTTGTAGGGACTTGATTGCAAATTTATATATGCAAAATAGGAACAAGTGAATTAATTCGAGAACAAGCCTCAAGATTCGTTAGTAAAATTCCTTGTACATTTAATTAGTTTAGAATATTTAAGCTTGACCAAAATAGAGCAAATTAATTTTAAAAAATTAAGTTCTCAGTATCAACCATTGTGTAACAATTTCCAACCGTTATACTGGTTTCAGTTCTTCAAAATAAATTTAAAATCCAGATTTTTATATAACCTCCAGTGTGAACCATTGTGTAACGATTCAGAATCGTTAGAACAGTTTAAGCATATTAATTTCGAAATTCAGATTTTCAGCTTAACCTCCAGCATTAATCGTTGTGTAATGGTTCATGAAAGTTTTGATGCTTCGAAAGCAAGGAATAAAACAAAATTTTATTCATCTCAAAACAAATGATCTAGCTATTATAAGTGTAAAGATAATATTTATTTGCCTAAATAATTAGGAAATAATATTATACCTTATGATTTGATATCCAAATCAAATCGAGTATGGTTGTCTAGCTTAGCAACTTCTTATTCCCTATGCCTTGTTTCGTTGGTTGTGCTTAGCTCGTCAACCGTCGAGCCTCCTTAGGTATCCACCGAAAGATTAAAGAAACACTTGTATCTCTAAGGCTAGTAAGAGAACAATAAGTGGTACCTTAATCCTAGTTTCAAAACCTTCTTCAAAATTTCAGAAATTTTAATGGAGTTTTTGTCTCAACACATGAGAGAAAAATTGGGAGAGAGAGATACACAAATTTCAGCCAAGAAGTTCAATGCTGAAATTCTGACCTTTTGGTACTAAATCTGTCATAACTCTTTGTAGGTAACTCCAAACGACTTGAAACTTGAACCATTGGATTCTAGACTCAAAGGGCTTCAATTTTCATAGGTCATACGTTCAAAATGGTTGAGGTTTGCCCTTTCAAAATCCTATTTAAAGTTACCTAAAAAAACTGTCCAAAATTTTCTCTCGTCTTTAATGGAAATTGATTAGGTTTAATGATATATTTCAATATTCTTTTAATTATATCATTACTAATCAATTCTCCCCAGAAAATTTATGGCCTATATTTGAGCTTTGGGCTTAAATACATTAATCATATTAATATTTAATTAAGTCTACAATCCCATATATTAAAAGACCAACATATAAATTAATATCCAATGTTAATTTATATGCGTCTCTCATGTGTCAAAAGTCATTTAAAGTATGTCACACATACTTTAAATATTACTAGAATTATTTTACAATATTTTCTTTTAATCTTTCATATGGTGTGATCCTATGGGATCCCATCATTATGGCAATGAAACTAAACATTTTAATTTCATAAATCAATGATACAACTAGCCATGGTATATTGATTACCCAAATGATGTAGATGAAAAAGCACAATGCAAAATCATGATCCTGTAATATTAAAATATTATTGTGTCAATTCCTTGTCTCATGATATCAAAATAATTGCAAGGTAGGAATGTGTCATCCTTGCTAATTATTCTTTCTTGATTTTCTAAAGTTTAATTATGATATGATTAACATATAATCATATTGCATGCACATAATACAAACTTTATCACGGGGCCCAGAGATATCATCATCTATATCATGTATAGAGGACAATGGTATCTTGATGCGTATAGTTCATCCGCACAAGTTATACACATTGCAGTAACTGTCTATATAACTCATAGTTAAAGTAAACGTTGGACAGTACCAACGATGTATATTTCTCATGTAGGAAATATAAACATCTCAACCCTAGAATTAATGACACAAATGAAATATCAATGACACGTAACACAATCCACGTGATATTTCATTTTTGGGTCTGTCTAGTGCTATACATCCCGATGTATACACCTGTGTGATTAGCATTGACAACTCTTTGTCATATGATCTGTAGAATGTGATCATCATCTAATCCGACACACTGATCTTATATTGGTCAATTAGTGTTCCTTGCTAATTACCAAGATCAAAGACTTTTAAGAGTAATTATATTTATTTCATTAGTGAAATTCTACAATCCAGGTCATCAACCCAGATAATCCACATAATATAATAACTCAAGGAACAAAATGATATAATCATTCACTAATAAACTAAATAATCAAACATATGATTTGGATCTAGGACACCCATCACTAACAGTTCACAACCGTCACAACGGTTTAACGCTGAAAAATTGCCAAATTTGTGTTGATTTTGAATTCAAAGTTCAAGTTTTCTAACGGTTGACATACGTTACAACGGTTCAAACGATTTCTGCTTTTTTTGCACTACTTTCTGCATGTTGTATATAAGGAAGGAATTTCTTCTTCTTCCTTCAACTATTCCCATTATTCCAAACATTTTTGCAGCAAACATTTTTGCAGCAGTCACAACTTCATTAAAAAGCTCTAATTTATTTGCTCAAAATTCCCAAGCTTAACTACTCTAAATCAATCAAATTTCTTGTGAGATTAAGGAAATTACCTTGTAACTTTATTCTCTTAGCCTTCATGTTTGCTTTTGGCTTGGTTCTCTACCTTTGTGTGTAAAAAGACCAAGTTCAACTTTGTAAAAGACCTTTGATGTTTAATGCAAACGGTTCGATCTTGTTATCGCGTCGAGGGGTTGGATGTTCTGGAGAGTAAACTCGTCAATAGCCGAACTCCATTAACATTTCGATGTCGCGCGCTCTTTATTTAGTTTGCAATCTCTTAACTCTTTTAGTTTATTTTTTCTTTACTTCTAGTTAGTTAAGAAATTGATATTATTTAATTACTTGACTTGTTAAAGTTACTATTGCCATCAGAAAAAGAATTGGTCACATTTGTGAATTTAATTCTAGAATTTTAAATGAATTCTATTCATCCCCTCTATGATTAACAAGTATGTGTCTCATTCTATGATTAACATTATTTGTTATAGTTTTATGTGCACAACATTTTTGAAATAGCTAGTATGAATACATGTTTCAACTAATATGAACACATTGTTTATTTATTATGCGCCTCATTCTGTGATGAATATTATTAGTTATAGTTTCAAGTGCATAACATTATTGAAACAACTAATATGTATGAACACATGTTTCAACTAATATGAACACTTCATTTATTTAATATGCTCTCCATTTTGTGATGAACATTATTAGTTATAGTCTCAAGTGCACATCATTATTAAAATAACTAATATGAACACATATTTTATTTAATATGCACACCATTATATACAAAACATACTTGAAACAATTAGTATGAACACATTTTACAACTAATCTGCATACCTTTTTATTTAGTCTGCACACATGTCTTATTTAGTTTGCACATCATTATGTGCAAAACAGATTAGAAATAGCTAGTATGAACACATTTTACAACTAATCCAAACACGTGTATTATTTAATATGCACACCTATTTTATTTAGTATGCACATCATTTTGTGCAAAAAAAACTTGAAACAATTAGTATGAATATCTTTTATAACTAATAACACATGTTTTATTTAGTCTGAGTCTCATTTTGTAATAAACATTCTTGATAGTGTGTAGAACATAAACGTTCAGAAGAGTGAGCGCGGTCCAACTTTTCATTTTTATTTGCCTTTGACTCTTTGATTTTCTCTTTCTAAAAATTTAATGAAGGAGACGAAAGTGGAGGAAGGAAACTGAAAGATCGTTAATCAGGTGCTATTTATAATACACGACTTCATCCAACTGTATAGGACTTCTTAGGTGGTGATATTCACAACACTCAATTTGTTAGTACACAGAAGTAAACCTCCCATTGTGGCTAACGGATAGTTGGATAGTACTTTCGGTAAACTCACTGAAAGCCCATTATATTGGGTATGTATGACACCCCTAAACCAATATAGTACATGCGTGCATTCGTTCAAACTTCGACGCACGAAATTCATTATTGAACAATGTATAAACTTGCATGCATTGGGTATGCTTCTTTTTGTATTTTTCAGTGATTGGAATATTGGATTGTGTAAGCCGAGCTCAACTTGCTTGTAGATATTACTGTACTGTCTTACGGGAAAAAAAAATATTCCCTTATAAAAATGAAGTTTTATATAGAGATTAAGGAATAAAACTATCAAGGAAGAATACAATTGATTGCCTGAACCAAGAATAAATATTTGTTCTGGTTGTTTTTATTTAAACCAAGTTGAATAATACATATACATTCTGCTCTTATGGCAAATCTTGATTTTATGCAACATAGCTACTTTCTAGCTATGCATTGAATTTTCATGGAAATTCCTTCAAGCTGAGGCTATAATATTGTACACGGTCTCCTCAGAATTAACGAATTCATGTCTCACATCTGTTTCATTCAAATCAATGTGTCAGAGGAATAATAATAGAGAGTACCAGTGGGATAGAACTTTCATGACATTGTTTCATTCTGACCCATTAAGTAGTAAGTAGTCGGTCATAGTCTTTTCTGGGATATTTGTGCATGATCATCTTTTTCTTTTATTGGCCACTGCCGGTATTAAATTATCAATTTTGTACGACCAATTACCAAAACTTGGATAATACTGTTATGTCTCAGTGCAGGACCCATACTAGTTGGTTACCAGTTCTTCTTATAATTTCCCATTATATTGTTTGGATTCTTGGTGTTTTGTTCTTAATTGCTGCATATATGAACCAATATTGCCTTTTGATGATAACATCTAAATTTCAACTTAAAAAGATAAAACAAGGATTACCAATACACACAAGCATTGTAAAAGAAAAATCAAATCACATGGAAACAATCTTACCAAGGGGCTCATAAGTCGGCAGGCTGATGTACCGAGGACATGATGAGCTCGACTGTTTTGATAAATCATCCATTACATTACTTGATAATTCAGTCACACAATCACGAGGCTGAAAAATGATTATTAGAAGTTCAGAACAAATAGTATCTTGTGGGACTGGTCAGCTAACCATACATCTTTCGAAAAATTGGAAGATATAAATTGTCAAAAGGAAAGAGAATAAACATTCTTGCTAACCTTAAAATCCTTGTAGAAGCAAATTCTAAGTTCTTCAACTGAACCGTGTTTGCAGACGAGCAAAGGTGTTGCACCAAATTCCTCTTTAATGGCCAAGACTACATCACCTAATAAGTATTTTTCACCATTTTGAGCATTGAAGCCTGCTTCCTGTAAAATCCTCTACAAAACAGAATATTCGCACCTGTGAGAGATATATTTTACAAGCTACAGGAAGTTAGATGATGTACTTTTCCCTAAAATACCCTTCAAGTTAGATGATGGACTTCCCCTAAAATACCATTCAGAATATTTTCACACATGAGAGATATAATTTAATTACTCTAATCTACAATTTATACTTTTCTATAAAATTGAAAAGATTCAAATTTCATAACAATAAATCATATAACTGTTAGATGATGCACTTTTCCCTAAAATACCCTTCAAGTTAGATGATGGACTTCCCCTAAAATACCATTCAGAATATTTTCACACATGAGAGATATAATTTAATTACTCTAATCTACAATTTATACTTTTCTATAAAATTGAAAAGATTCAAATTTCATAACAATAAATCATATAACTGTTCTCAAAACTACCCTCTGGTGAAAATACTGTTCACATCAAACCAAATTTTAAAAGAGGAATGAAGATTGATCATTAAAATTGAGCTTATTATGTTGCATCATGGAAGAATCAAATTGTGTGCTGACCAATATGTCTGGTATAGTACGGACCATGTTCTACAGTGACATTAACAGCTGAGACTAATTTGGCTTTCAAATAACATAAATGGAGGCTAATCATAAATAAAAATAGTACATAATACTTACTGTGATATTGTACTTGGTATAAAGATTGAGGGTTGTAGCAAAATAGTCGTATTCATCTTGTATAACAGGGTAAGAGCAAGTCCCATGCTTTTCTGAGAAAATATAAACATATTGCTAATCAAGCCAAAAGGCGTGAATCACGAGCTCCCGAAGTAAATTTGGTAACAAATTAAAAACAATGTTTTTGCAACAGATTTCATCTAAACTTCTGCTGGAGTGGCGTATTTTGTCATATGTAAGCTGATAGATATTTGCCGATAGATCTCACACAACATTGCCATTGGAAAGGATTGGACACATGGTTCTTTTTGAAACATGGAAATTTCATCTCCATGAAGAATTGGGAAATCGCAAAACTCTATTCTTCTTGTGCATAAATTTTTGGCTTTTATCTTCTTTGCAGAAGTTACAAATGTTGCAGCCTGTATCTTTTCTTGTTGTCTATAATCATGTATCATTTCACATGAGAAAATTTTAGCACACCATATGCGTAGTATATTACTGATCTTTGTTAAAGATTGTAACCTCCAATTCAGTACATGTTGTTGTTATCACGTACTTCGAAGGTGAATGTTTCAAATTTACAATTTTGGTCCGATTATGATGTTTAGTTAGCATGAATTGTAGACTTAAATTTGTTTGTTGGTTATAGGATATCTTATATGGAAACAAACTTAACTTTTTGCTGTTGGTTATTGGATATTTTACATAGAAACGTTCAGGATATTGGAGAAAACAGAATGTAAGTATTGTAAATCATATAGACATATTGCGTATTTTTTAGCCGTTTAAAGGAAAATTATTTATCAAATATATGATTTGACATTATATTTCGATTATTATATGCACCAAGGGAAAATTACGTTATGTTTGGAAGCACAGAAATTAATTTTTTTGTTCAAATTTCATCTCTCTATTTTTTACTAGAGGTGTCTTATGTCATTTGATGAATCTAGTCGTCGCATAATATTGAGATATTGATCAATATTTAATGTTCTATTGAAGCATTTTTGACACTTCACATACTTGCAGAAATAGTTGGAGCATTGCATATTTTGCTTAAATCTTCTTGAGCTCAGCAAGTTGGTTTAATTGCTTAGTGCTATTTTATTTAAAAAAAGTTTCGTATTTCTTCACCTTGAATTAACAGTGTCAACTGTATATGTATGTGATCGGCATAAAGTTGGAAGTCATATTTGTGTTTTTAACATGTTTTGATTTTAATTCTTCAATTCCAAGAAACCAGTATAATTAGCAAATATATTGTGTATATTATTAAAAAATAAATAAATCCAAATCCTATACATATAACATGCTATTATTTCTTTAACAAAAACTCAAGAAAGTACATTTACTTTAATTTCTTTTTTTATATACATGTGTGGTTAGCATCTACCAAGTACTAACCACTATGCTGCTCTACAGATATATTGGTTTCGGTTAGAAGCGTGAATCACGAGCTCATATATTTTAGTGTTAATTTATTCCATGCGGAAATAAATAAGGGAAAATACAAGGTCAATCCTGTTTAGATCTAAACATATCTTTGCTTATTCTTCTTCAACCATGTAGACATAAGTACGATTTTTTACGACCTTCGTCCATTTCTCCTCTTCTCTCTCTCTCTCTCTCTCCTACCGTTCGTTGGTATCAGATTATTCAGATCGAACCAGCATCTGTGTGTGTGTGTGTGTGTGTGTGTGATGGAGGATGCAAAGAACGGCGTAAGCGACGGTGCAATCGAGGAGGTCTCTAGAAACGACTTCCCCAAGGATTTCGTCTTTGGGGTTGCCACTTCCGCTTATCAGGTATTTAAAGGGATGAACCAAATTATAGCATTTTTGGTACCATTTCTTATACTTCTTCAAGAAAGAAGCAAAGCCAAAATCGCAATCGAGGCTCTTGGTTTATTCATCAGAGACATGCATCTAATCAGCGCCCCCAATTCGATTTGATCGTTGAATTTTTAACTACCAATTTGTGGCACGAGATTGGCGCACTTGCAATTAACTCTCTATAGTAGTTCTGATCGGGAGGAAGTGAAATCTGAAAAAAAAGAATCTCACTGACACTCTCTCTGACGAGTGGACCCGGACCTGAATTTCTCTTGCAATTATTTCACGAGCAATGTGCATGCTAGGTTCAGTATATAGGCCCAGCCCAATAGATCTTTTTTAAAAAATTCACTTTATTTGTTTGTGTCAATTATGGTTCTGGTTCTGGATGTAGCATCGGATTTAATTCAAGCTTTTGGAAACTCAGATTGAAGGAGCAAGGAATGAGGGAGGCAAAGGAGACAGTACGTGGGATGTTTTCTCAGAGAATAAAGGTTATTTATTCAGTTATTCCAGCTGATTAGTATCTCATTTTATCAAGAAATCTAGGCTGATTTACTGTTGTCCTTGCTTTTTTAGATAATATCAGGGATAATAGCACCGGAGAAGTTGCTGTCGATCATTATCATCGCTTTAAGGTTATCATTCTGATGATTAATCTCAATATGTACATGAAATTATTTATTTTTCTTCACTCTAATTGTAATATTATGCAGGAAGACATTGATCTTATGGCAAAGTTAGGCTTTTGTGCATATCGGTTCTCTATATCTTGGGCCCGCATATTCCCTGGTCTGTTCAACTGAGCTAATATTATACTTCTAACTTTTTTGTGTGTAGAAAGATCTAATATGCAATTTTTTAATTACTGCAGATGGTTTAGGAACTAAGATTAACAAGGAAGGAGTCGCATTTTATAACAACCTAATCAATTTCATGCTGGAGAAAGGTATATAGATGAAGAATTGAGGTTCCTCCTTTCAGTTGTTATATTTTTATTAGTTTGTATCCACTTTTTATTTCTTGTTTTGAAAATCCTTTTTTTTTTACTCTATAGGTATTCAGCCCTATGCTACTCTGTATCACTGGGACCTTCCTTATAACTTGCACAGTTCCATTGGAGGATGGCTGTCTGACAAGATTGTGTGAGTTATATAACTATGTTATGCTAATGTCAAGTTTACTAAATTTAAGTTACTAACTTGCGATATTTATGACTCTGACAGTTTGGTTATGATAATGATATACAATAAGGTACAAAATTTGTTAGGAAAAAAAAGGAAATGTTATGAATCTGACACTTGTATTGTCTCGATGTAAGTTGGTGATTTTAGTACCTGGTGTGGCTACTTTGTTGATGCTTGCCTTTTGACAGTGAATCGTGCCAGTACTGGAGTTCCCTTTTCAAAATTTCTCTTAATTTTGAGTATTTTTAGGCTCTCACAGTATAATTTCAGCTAATAAAAGATCAATTTCTTAGAGACTACTTTCAGCTGTACGCAGAAGCATGCTTTGCTAATTTTGGAGACAGAGTGAAACACTGGATTACCATTAATGAGCCATTACAAACTGCTGTAAATGGTTATGGAGTTGGGATTTTTGCACCTGGGATATGTGCTGATCCAACTAAGGATATTTACTTAGCTGCACATCATCAGATCTTGGCTCATGCTGCTGCTTATAAGGTCTACGAGGAGAAATTCAAGGTATTATTCTGCTCTTATATGAGAAATTTTCTTTGAGCCTTTCCTAGTTATCCGATCGTTTTGTATCTGCTCCTAAGCATCAGAATTATCAGTTTATCCTACAAACATGAAAGCCCTCCTTGACCCATTCATTTCAAGGATGCCAACACTACCTTTGGGCCTTTGTTACTCAAATCGCTGTATATCATAGGAAGAAAATTTATGCCCCAAGAGTTTTGTATTTTTTGTTTGAAGAAAGATCACGCGCACCCCAAAATGCATGAAAGTTTACATTTCTGCTTATACGAAAGGTATGTGTAACACCACCTTTCTACCTATTTTTTCATTAGTATGAATGGAAAAGAGACGGGAGTTTTTATAAGACATTTTGTGGAGGGCCAAGTTGTATGTGATTTCATTCTGGAGGGTATAGTTTGATGCCTTGAGACATGAAACAACTCACTTGTGTTGATACCGACTTAACACTTGACATAGTGTATAAATTTCTATATTCCTCACACCTTCAAGCATTGATATGTGTTAACTAGACGTCTATACCAACATATGCTGAATTTTAATGCATAAATTGCAGCAATATGGTCATTTTCTGTTTAGAAGCTACGGTAAGCATGGTATTTCCAATTTCTGATAATTGATTCTTACAAGTTCTTGTGGTGCAAAGGTGCATTATACATAAGGAAGCCTTTTGCATTTATTTATCTTGGCTCTTTCAATACCGTGTTGTAGGTTACACAAGGAGGTGAAGTAGGACTGGTAGTTGATTGTGAATGGGCTGAGGCATTATCTGACAAACCAGAAGATGAGATAGCTACTGCTAGACGGCTTGATTTTCAACTTGGCTGGTTTATTCTTCTTTCTTACCACTTGAATCTTTTTCTTGGATCTTGCAAAGACCCAATCAAGTTACAATAAACAAAAACATGAGAGAAAATAAAAAAATATTTTAAATGTTGATACAAGTAGCTGAATTACAATTAAATCCAACTTTAAAATCAATATCTTTATTTGTTCCAAAGGTACTTGGATCCGATATTTTGTGGTGATTATCCTGAGACAATGCGTCAAAGGCTGGGAGATTATCTTCCAAAATTTTCAGAGAAAGACCGAGAGATTTTGAGGAATTCAGTTGATTTTGTGGGATTGAACCATTACACCTCCAGATTTATTTCTCATGAGGAGGTTCCACGAGAAATTCACTTCTACCGAGTTCAAGAAATGAAGAGAAACGGTACTTAGCAAGACTGGAATTCTCATCTTGAATCTTCTTTTTATTTTTTTGTGCAATTTGAAGGTTTTGTAGATCTTTCTGGTCTATGTGACATTTACCTTGGGTCTTGTGGGTGAATTGGATAAAAGGCTTAAAATATAAGAAGTACCTGATTAAACAAATAAGCACGGGAGTACCTGAATCTGTAAGTGGACCAGAACTTGCCAGCTGCTTGAGGTGGCAGAGGCAAGACCTCTAATGGTCCTTTTTAGTTTTCTGCTTCTTCTTTTTGGTTGGTTGAATCTCATAGTTCAATTCATTTGTAAAGAAAGGGTATCCCGGAGCACGTAGCTCCCACTTGCCCAGGGTCCAGGGAAGGGTCGGACCATTTTGAGGTCTTTGTATGCAGCCTTTCCGTGCATTTCTGCAAGAGGTGGTTTCCACGACTTGAACCCGTGGCCACCTGGTCACAAGGCGACAACTTTACCACTGCGCCAAGGCTCTCCTTCAGTTCAATTCATTTTGTCGAATGCAAATAAATTTTTATGGGAGCTATTTAAGAGAAGGATAAAGTTAATTTAACTGAATAATTGGAGTATTTAAAAAAATTGCTGAAGTAATTTGACCGATACTCTCTTCCTTTCCTTTCTTCAGAAACATGGAAAAGCGGCAAAGCAATTGGAGATAGGGTAGACCTCCTGTGCTAAAGAGAATAAATTCATTTTTCTTCTTTTCTTCTGGAGTAGAATGTTTTGATTTTATACAACACATTTTATTTTACTTTTTTCCAACAGTTCATCTGCTTAGAGAACTTTGTTGTGATTTACAGGCAGCTTCTGAGTGGCTCTTCATAGTCCCATGGGGCCTCAGGAAAACTCTTAACTATATTTCAAAGCGGTATAACAGTCCAAAAATATATGTGACTGAAAACGGTAAACCATTTTTAGCATTGAATTGTGAATTCAAAATTATGAAATGTTCTCCTTTATTTGTTTCATGATATTGATTCTCTAAATTGCCTGCAGGCATGGATGAAGAGGATTGTGAATTAGAGAAGTTAGAATTGCATGAGAGGCTAAATGACACAAAGAGAGTAGGATACTTCAAGGGGTACGTAGCAGCTGTTGCTCAAGCCATCAAGTAAGTTTTGTTTTCAGTTATGTACAGATTCTGTGCTTCTCCTACAAAATTGGAAAAATAAAAATAAGAAACATAACATTAACCTTACAAAATATAAAGAACAATCTTTTGAACTCTCTGTTTCCCCCCAGTTTTACTCGGGAATCTAAGTCCTTGATTGTATTACCATACAAGTAAATGAAGGAAAAGAAAGGAGTATTTGGATACTGCACAGAAATGAAAAGAGAGTTGCAGGTGACTTTTGAATTGGTTATAGGTTGTTTTAATTTAGAAGAGGAATACACACCATTCTGAAAGCATTTTAAGTGGCATGCAATTTGTAGTTTGAATTAAATAGCACGAGCTAAATTTAAAGGAACAAGTACTAATAATGGCTCCAGTTTAAAACTACATGAACAGTACCTCAGCTATAAACAAGTTGAAAGCACTTTTAACATTTGTAAAAATCTAGACGAACAGTGGTTGAAATGGTACACTGTATCAAAATAGGTTGTACTGAACCAAAAATTGTCAATTTGCTGCACTTTGATTAGTATCTCATATACAGTTATAGTCTTAATTTGTGAGTTCCACGTATACGATTGGTTAAGGCATCGTCTTTGCAATTAAGATTGTACCCAGTGCTCCTGAGTAGGTTGAGTTGTGGGCTTTAACACTCATCTCATGCTAAAAGAAAGGTCATGATTTGTAATTGCGTATCACAGTCGAGTTCAATTTGATAAATATTTAAGTAGTTAACACTTTGAAATTGAACTGGAACTGGAATAGGGACGGTGCTGATGTGAGGGGATACTTTGCATGGTCTTTCCTGGACAACTTTGAGTGGGCCCAAGGATACACCAAGCGGTTTGGTTTGGTCTATGTTGACTACAAAAATGGATTGACAAGGCACCCGAAGGCCTCTGCCATTTGGTTCTCTCACTTCCTCAAAGGCGAAGAAGCCTAAACTTGATATGATGGGCCAACATTAGTTCTTTTGCATTGTAAGGAAACTCTTAATGTCTGTGCAACCAGGTGAATGCTTGCATTTGTGCATTTTGAGTCTGTTTTGAACTGTTATAAGATATCTTGGAAAATTGAAGTAATTTGAGTAGAATTTTAGGCTTAGTTACTTTTTTAATCTATCTCAGCTATTCTTTTGTCATTCCTGTAGGATCAGTAGGAATGCAATAATGCAAAATACTACCTCAAACTATACCTTCAAAGTATTTTTGTTTGGTGGTTTGGAAGTATTAAATATTACTGAAATTCATGTATAACTTGTACTCTTCTTGATTATACAGTAAATTTTTGAAGCCATTTCCAAGTAATTGAATAATAATGAATATATAATAATTCTAAAGAGTACCTCATTGGCTCATTCCATTCTTTCTATCCAATTGTAGCTCAATTGCAGCTTTATTCAAGATTATAAATCTAGTTCCACTTGAAAAATCGAATCTATTTAGTAAAGAAATATTATGTGAATGTGATGACCCCACAGTTGAACTTGAGAAATACTTTTGTACTTCTCCAGGTTTCACAGACCACACACTGACACAAATATACTCCAGGTCTTATTTATTACACGCCGGGTTCCACAGAAAAGTAGAAAACCACCAAATTAATCATGTATTTCCTAGTTTGAGTGTTTGACATCATGAAATTTTGTCATGTTGTAAGTGAAGGCCAGTGATCAATACTTTTCTAGCGAAGTACCATGCAAAAAATCATGCTACATGCAACTTTTAATGTTATATGATATCAAACAAACTTCAGATGTTTTATGCCATGCTTTAGCATTTCTTTATTGTCTGCAATCTGCATTTGGATAGAGACAGATTTTCATTCATGTTATATTACACCAAAACAATTGATTGGTGCTTGGATGTAAAAGAGGATAAGATTGTAGTGCATCTTGTGGGGATGCTAGATAAGAGATAACAAAGGGCACTTGTATTATAGCCTATAGGTACTGGTACTAGTGCAATATGAAGGGTAAAAACTGAGACATAGTCTCAGATAGAGGTGTAATAATTTTTTTACTTCTTTTATAAAAAGAAGTGACGATTTTCTCGCTTATTAAAAAAAAATTGTGATATAAAGGTTCAGTTTTTAATTTGACGCTTCTTATTTCATAAAGTTGTTGATACATGGCAATACGTTATTCTCAATACGACGCATTTACATATTGTAATACTGATCATCACTAGTCTAAATCTTATTGTGCATAATTGCAGTAATTTAATATACAACATTTCATCAACAACTTTCATAAAAATTCAAAATTTCAAGAGAATGAAGTTAAATAGTAGAATACTTAGTCAATTTAATTGGGTTTATTTATGTGAAAAATTAGAATATCAATGACCAACCACTACAACATAAAGGCTCTATTATAGTTCTCATTTTATAGCAAATTTGCATAAGGTACACTATAAAACATGTCCAGTGACAATATTGTAATTAACTTTGCACATTTAATAGCGGATGCTCTGCAGAGTCCGCTATAAAAAATTTAAAATCGGAGGTACCTAAAGGTCCGCTATCAAAAACTTTTTAATAACGGATGTACTTTGGAGTCCGGTATAAAAAGGTAAAATCTAAAAGCACCTCCCGCGACTTACCTTTCTTCTCCAACCAACAGCTACCATCAGTGAAAAACCAACTTCTTCTCTCTTTTATTTTCTACACCATTAATGTGAATGAGTTCATATTAAATACACTAACACTATTAATTTTCTGCACCATCGCTCCCTCTTCTCCCTCTCTTAATATTTGAAGGTTAATTAATTAATTTCTTACCAATCTTATTATTTTTCATTTAAATTTGCTATTAATATTTTGTTCATTAATATGAATTTTTTGCATTAATGAAGCAATCAATTGATCACTTTCCATCTCCATGACCACCTCTTCTTGATCAGTCTATTGAAGGTTAATTTCGATCACTTTCCATCTTCATCCTCTTCTATATATATATATATGAGCATGGCTAAAATAATATGCATAGTACACCACATTTTGTACTATGCATATAGATATAGGTCATTAAATTGATATTTAAGTTGCTCAATAAATTCTTCATATGAAAATATTGTAGGAAATCAAATTTCGTGATTTTTAGAGCTTTCTAGCTATTTTTTAAATATTTTTAAAAACAGTCCAAATTTAATACTACAAAAGTGTCATTTCTGAGCTTTTTTAAAAAAATATTTAAAAATAGCAAAAAAGCTCTAAAAATCATGAAATTTTATTTCCTACAAGATTTTAATATGAAGAATTTATTGAGCAACTTAAATATCAATTTAATGACCAAATTAAATACAAATGAGTGCATAGTACGTTATGTGGTGTACTATGCATATTATTTTAGCCATGCTCTCTCTCTCTCTATATATATATAGTTAGGCAAAAATACTTTATAAAGCATCAGTAGTCATATACTTTAGGCTCGTATCTCGAGATACAAAGTGCAAACGGTCGATCAAGATCGTTGAAAATGTTCTCCATACTAACATCAATTTGAAGACCAAATTTTACATTTTTAATTTTTTTTACTATTTATCAGATAGGTGTAAAGTTGGTTAAATTGGAGGTATGCAAATCGTTAGATTAATGAATTTTCCACATATTCGATAAAATAGTAAAAAGTTCCAAAAAAATGTAAAATTTGGTCGTCAAATAGATGTTAGTATGAAGAACATTTTCAACGATCTTGATCGGTCGTTTGCACTTTGTATCTCGAGATACGAGCCTAAAGTATATGACTACTGGTGCTTTATAAAATATTTTAGTCTAACTATATATACATATATATGCATATAATGATAAGGTTATTGTTAAAACAAAGTCATTGTGTTTAGGGGTGTAAACGAGCCGAGCTCAAGTGAGTTGGGGCGAACTCGAACTCGACTCGTTACTATAAGTGGTCACGAGCTGAAACTCTCAACTCGAGCTCGCTCGAGCTGGCTCGTTTGTAGCTTGTTTGCAAGAAAAAAATAACAAAATAATTAAAAAAACATAATAAAATTATAAAATCGTGAAAATTCTCTATGGTGAAGATCTATTTAGAGATGGTGGTAACCAATTCGACGGTCCAGATTAACTCGTTAAGGTCTCGATACTTACACTAGCCGAACTTGTCACAGCTCGAGATCAGCTCGTTTACTAACGAGCTAGCTCGGCTCGACTCGTTAACACTCGAGCTGTTAACGAACGAGTTATTAGCGAGCCGAACACGAGAGAGTCATTAGTATTTTGTGCACCCCTAATTGTGTTCTATACTTTTTTTTATCAATAATAATGATCAATGATTGATGCAATGAAACATAGGAATATGATGTGATGCACTCATGCACAGCAGCGCAGAGCGACGGAGACAAAATTAAGTTGAATATCAATGTGGGGTCTCTTAGCAAAAGAAAATATATAGAAGGATGTGATGTGGCCATGTGGGGTTAAAGTAAAGTTTATTTTTTGCAAGAGTTGATGTGGGGTTAAACTTTAAAGTTTGGTAAAGCAAGTCGTCGCCAAAGTTTATTAATTTCACTAAGCAACTGCTCCCGTGCTAAGCACATCTGCACATGGTATTGGTATTGGTATTGGTATTGGTATTGGTATTGGTATGGGGATAATAATTTCGCCACATGTGACTTTGAGTGAATCAGCATCTCCTCAAGTTATTATAGTTTAAAAATATAATATAATATAACGTTGTTGCTGCATTGCTGCCATCAATTTGTACAATCATTACTTAATATTGTGTTTGACCAATAAATAAAGCTGTGGTATAGTTGTCAGAAATCGTGAATGCGCAATCAAATCAAAGAGAAGGGAAATACTTTGATTACAAAAATCATAACATAATTAGCACCACCTGAGCATTGGAAACATGGGTCAAAAAGCACATGTTTAATTAAACAACTGAGAAGCACATATGCAGCTCTCCATAAATATATTGAGTTGCCAAAAGGACCTCATTAATTTGGTATAAATATAATCACGCCTGAACTATTAAAAAAAATGTGCGAGTCAGACCATTATTAATTAAGCGCTCCAAGTGCCAACGCCATTTTCATCTTTTCACCAAAAAGAAAAACAACAATCTATATTTTTCAGGTTAGGTCCACAAAATTCGACACCATTACGTGCCACAAGTCGAGAAAGGAAAATTGAATAAATCATTCTTTGTCACGAATATGCAATTGTATTTGTCCTCCTTCAAAAAAAAGAATATGCAATTGTCGGTTGCAGGATCTACTGTGATGTTACTGGTACAACTGCCAAAAGTTGACGTCGAAGCTTCTTCTATCCTCTCTCTTTTTGCTTTTTTTAGAGCGGAAGGATATTGCTTCACGAATCGTATAAGAAGCAACATGGTAACAAAAGTTCTAGAGATATGTTATAAAAAACGAATTATTTGACAATCTTTTTATAATAATGAATACTGGTAGGATAGTTCTATCTTGCGTTTAACTTTTAAGAGAATCGTTTTTTTTTTAATTTATCAAAAGCCTTACTTTTAAGTTTTCTTATTTCTTTTTTTACGTAACAATGAGTAAGAACATACACGAATAGGGAAAAGAAAAGAAAAATTGAAGTAAAAGAAGTTTAAAATTTATTTTAAAAAAAATGAAATCTTTATTTCAAGTCTAAATCAATAGATGTATCTCCGACAATGCATCTCAAGACTCGACTCGTTTATTAAACTAATCCGCCACCATTAAAATTTTCAAACTGACTACACTAAATTAGACAAATTAGCATGTCATCTCTCATATCGTACGATTAAAATGAAGTGATTCGCTACATAGCGATATCAAAAAATTCGCCATATAGTATAGTCAAAGAACTTCTGACATCATTTGTACAAGTTCATCATATGGTATATAGTCACTGAATTCATGACATCAAGTAAATTCAAAATAACTTAAATGTTGATATAAGTTCTATTCAAATAATTAAGAACACTAAAATTTTAATTTGTTAAATTTGAATTAATGATATTAAAAAAATCAAACAAATATATATTATAGAAGTTGATGAATATTTAGAGTATTTTTATGGAAGATGTATGTTAGAATTATAAATATATCAGTATTTGCGGTCCTTAAAATTTGACAATATAATTTATATTATATTATAAAGATGTAAGAAATGAACCTCTCCATTGTGTTCAGCGTTTTTTATTTTCCCAAAATACTCCTGCATCTATGCGCCAGAGGGACATTTTTTTAGCAAAATTCAATTCTAATTCTGAATAAACACAATTCACATGAAACAAAGTCTAACAGCAAGTTATGGACATCGTGAGCAGAAATCATTCAAGAAATTACTAAGGAAATGTCGCTGGGAAATTTAAATAAAGAGGAGGTGATCCCTTCGTTTTGGACAAATGCAGTTTACAAGAACCATTGGCATTAATGGATTCCTATTTACTCATTTCTTAGGTGCACCGAACACATACAAAATAAAGAATGAAAAACTTATGCTGGGAAATTTAAATAAAGAGGAGGTGATACCTTTGTTTTGGATAGATGTGGTATACAAGGACCACTGTCATTAATGGGTTCATGTTTACTCATTTCTTAGGTGCACAAATCATACAAAATAAAGAAAGGAAAATTTAAAAATGGAGTTTGTCACATCTGTACAGAACTGCCATGCTCAAAATTGAATTACAGGGAATAACCCACATCTATACAGGAAATAACCCACGCCATGCATCATGCGGCTTGCAACGTCTTGTGTCATGTGTCTTGCACCATGCGTGCATCATGCGTCTTGCGTCATGACGTATGCATCATGCGTCGTGCGTCGTGCGTCGTGCGTCTTGTGTCATGCATCATGTATCTTGAACAATGTGTTTTGTGTCATGCGTCATTCATCTTGAACAATGTGTCTTGCATCATGTTGCTTACGTCATGCATCATGCGTCATGCGGCTTGCAGCGAGCGTCTTGCATCATGCGGCTTGCGGTAGCGGAGTGGCGTCATGCAGATTGCGTCATACGGCTTACGACAGCGGAGGGGTGTCATGCGGCTTGCAGCAGCTTGCATCTTGCGTCTTGCGTCATACATCATGCGTCATGCGTCATGCGTCATGCGGCTTGCGTCATGCAGAATGCGACTTGTAACGGGCGTCTTGCATCATGCGACTTGCAGCTGGTGTTTTGCGTCATGCGTCATACGGCTTGCAATGCTTGCGTCATGTGTCATGTGTCATGCGTCATGCAGCTTGTAGTGTCTTGTGTCAAGCGTCATACGACATGCGGCATGTGACAAGCGTCTTGCGTCTTGCGCCATGCGTCATGTGTCTTGCGTCATGCATCATGCGTCTTGTGTCATGCGACATGCAACTTGCATCATGCGTCATGCAGATTACGTCATGTGTCTTGTGTCATACATGTGTCAGGCGGCTTGCGTCATGTGTCATGCATCTTGTGTCTGCTGGCCGCTACCTGCTCCCCGCTCCCCACACCCCGCTCCTCGCTCCCTGCTCCGTTCATTCCGCTCCACGCTTTCCACTTTTCGCTCCCTGCTCCCTGCTCCCCACTCCCCGCACCCAACTCCCCGCTTCGCGCTTCGCGCATCCCGCTTCACGCATCGCACTGCTCACTCCTCGCTCCCCGACCCTGCTGCCCGCTTTCCGCTCAACGCTACATGCTCCATGTTTTCAGAATATTAAAAATTTACTAAATTTGATTTGCTAAACAGGGCAAACTAAATAAAATACTATCTTATATTTACGTTCGGCTATATTTATTGTTTCTATTTTATTTTGAAAAAAATACTTTAATAAATTATGTTTTCGTCTATATTATTTTCTCTTGCTGTTATGCACGAGTACGATTACTTGTAATTTTTTTTTTTTTGATCAAAGCCCGTAGGCCACACAACTCACACCCACACACGCAACACCCCCTAACCTAAACTACACCTGCCATCAGCAGGATTCGATCCCAGATTCTCCCCCATGGAGAACTTATACACTACCATCTGCGCCACGCAGTTGTGTGTAGGATTACTTGTACTTGTAAAAACGAATACATACATTCGGAGCACATGAAGTGCACGGAATTAGTTCAGATGTCGGTCAAGTTGTAACAAATGAAGTGCACGATATTGTCTTCCTCCCAAGGTGAACTGGTCCCCATCACCTAAAGCATCATGCCAAATTGTCTGTACTTGGCAACTTTGTATTGTATATACTATCACTATCACTTGTTAAACAAAACGACTAAATACAACTGAACATATTCTCAAAAAAAATACTACTGAACATGCATGACAGTAGGGTATGCAGAAAAATATATACCCTCGTCTCATCCCTTCTTCGCTTAGATATATTATTTTATTAACACGGTTCATTCCAGGACGAGCTTCTCTAAACAAAATGAGGGTGATTAGCAGCAGGGGCGAATTGGAAATTTTCATATTATAAATATATTTCATTAAAAAAATCATATACATTGATTATTTAAAAAAAAGAATTTACATGGATGCAAATGACCCATTGTTGCATGTGGCTCCACCACTGATTAGGAGCGCACAACTTTGGCTCTAGACAGGGGCGGATTTAAGGCCTGCCAGGGGTAGGCAAGTGCCTACCCCTGGAATTTAAAATCCAACAAAGAGCCCAATTAAATAAGAGAAGCGCCTACCCTTGAAAAAACCAAGTGCCTACCCCTGTTGTCTGAGCCCAGCCCAATTAGTAGTTTAACAAAAAAAAAAGCCTGTGTGCCTAAATCCTGATGCAGCTTCCCTTCCAAGCAACGCCCCAATAAAAAAAAAAAGCTGAGCTGGGCAGCTAGCCTAGTCGCTCAGCGCCTCAGCCAAACAAAAATAAAAAAATTCATCCCACCTCTTCTTCGACAGTTCTGTACTTCGGTTCACATACCCGATTTCAAAAAAAAAAAAGAAACTGAACCCTAAGTCCCTAGACGCCGCCTGCCACGGTGCCGCCGCCGTGCCGCGCCGTCGTCCGTCTGCCCCCGTCGCATCGTCACTCGTCGGGTTGGTCGCCCCGTCGACCGTCGCCAGTCGCCATCCGCGACCCAAATCCATCAGAGTATCAGACAACAGACAACCCGTTAGTGACTGAAGTGCTCGGTATATCGT